>LTAE01003831.1:0-31035 GCA_001647135.1 Pontederia paniculata | reverse complement strand
TTATCTACATATATATATATATATATATATATATATATATATATATATATATAATATGTGACTGGCATTTTGTCACTCACTATTCGATCTCTCTATATATTATTATCTTTGACCAAACTCAATGTTATATTATGGACTTAGTGAGTTCAAAATCATTGCATTATTCATTCCCGTTGTTATTTGTTATCTCACCACATTAGAACATTATATATATACACGTATATATGTCAATGCGTCTGGACAAAAAGTTTCCTTTAATATATATGAGCTTCCCAAATGTAATGAACTTATCAAAATAGATCCTGTCATGGCTTAAAGAAAAGAACTATCGTATAAATCCAGACACATTTTTAATATTAGATAATGTGACCTTTAAAAAAATCTATTGAAGCAATCAACTTACTCCAAGTGCCGTAAATAAATTCCACAGAAAGATGCATGCATGGCATTTTAGTACGTATATAAAAGTCTCTTCTTATAGTTATATCATGAATGCCAAGTTAACATCATGTTGATTCTCTCTCTCTCTCTCCTCTCTCCTCTCTCTCTCTTCATATATAATGAAATTAACGTACATATATAGAGAGATTGAGCTAGATTATATGATGCATTGACTGCATAGATTATTTTTATGTAAACAATTATCTTAAAAAGGAAAAAATGATATTAGACTTGGAATTTTTATTTGTTGGCTGCGATAATGATAATCTAAAGAATGTAGGAAGTGGTGTAATTCATGAGGGATGGGTAAGGGCCCAGTGTCAATCAAATGATCCGACTGCATCCAATGGCTAGTCGAGAAGGTGGAAGGCGATGAGACCGGACCAAGAAGGCGGACCAATTGCTTTGCCTTGTTCTACTTCTAGGGGTCAACGAAAGCCCATGCATCTGTCATACACGTGGAGGTCCGCCTCGTCGAGGTGGCAATGCCCATGCATGGGAACTTGCTCAACCTTATCTTTCTCTCTCTCTCCCCCTCTCTGTCTTGTCTCTCTGTCTTCCCACAGTGATTTTTCGACACGTAAGTTTTGCTGGAATTTGGCATGCAGTGGTGGCAGGCAAACAGAGGACGAGACCCGGACTCCATGGATATGGCCCTGCGGCCCCTGCCTGCTCTCTCTCTCTCTCTCTCTCTCTCTCTCTCTCTCTCTCCAGCGTAGGGAAGGAATAAGCGAAGTATCATGTACCATTCATAACATGGTCCTTCACCTTCCGAGATCGATCTTTAATTACCAAACCTCCAAAACCATGTACTAATAAAAAGTTGTAATACAAATATAACTAATATATGTGCCATGATACATCCATGCATGTTGTAGATGTATTCAGTGGACTCTCATGTGCAGTTCCCTGTGATCATGAATGCTATGGGACCCTCCTCCAACCTTTAAATACATAAAACAATATATTATATTATTTTTTTCACACGTAATTTGATTACCCGATTCAATTCCTTTTTTCTTGCTCGGCAAGTGTGTCATATATTCCAAAAGGTTTATTGATTGATGCTGTGAACTTTTTTTCTATAATAATAATAATAATAATAATAATAATAATAATAATAATAATAATAATTTACATGTAAACGGTATCGAAGCTTTCGTGTGAGTTTACCAACTTGATTAATTAAGTATTTTTCGATGTCAAATTTATGTGTCACTATCATTACAATATTGTATCTAAGTTAAGTAATTAATTGTGATATATCATTATCGATCGAGTTAATGGAAGCTATAATGTATACTTGAACATATTTCAAAGAAAATTATTCTTCATTGGATATTTCAATGCAGTAGGCCTGACCTTCTGTTGCATTTAGTAATATTTTAATATAGAACCAAGTTAAAATAATAAGTAGTTCATCATTATTTAATAACACTTATATTTGAGCATTTAAATTCTTAAAAATCATTACTAAAAGTTTCATCTTCTTCAATGTAATAACAATGTAATATTAATTCTATTAAATTTTGATTTACATTCAAAAGAATATTATAATATAACTATTAAAGCACTTAAAAGAATTAGCTTCATTTATCCAACTTTATTTTATTAAGATCGAGCGAAAGTGAAAAATTTGGAAGGAATCCACCAATAAAAATACATAAAATTGTAAAAGAAAATTCTTTTAATAAAATTTAACATTATTGAAAAATTAGGAAGGTCAAGGCATCTCACGAAGGAACGAAGGATACCTGATCCGTTCTTGATTAACATTCCAATGTTAATGGTGAGCATTGAGCAATAGTAAAAAAACAAATAAAAAAACTAACCTAACTACGATAAGAAGAAGACCAATAAAATAAGAGTACTTAAGTCAACACATGAAATCATTATATATTGTTCATGAGCACCATGATAAATGACATATATATTTATTAAAAGAGAGACGTGACCAACATTAATTATGGCATCGACTTGATCAAACTTATCTCAATTATAATATGAAGTTTTGATAAAAGTGCTGGTCAGGACTAACGCAACAACAAAATGGCTAGCCAGTGGTCCTAGTGGTGGATATATGTCCTTAATTAATTTGCTTCTTTCATTATTTTTTTAAAATAATATCTTCATCTGAATTAAGTTAATTTAATTAATCTCCTCGTAGGACGAGAGAATCCTATTTTTCACCTGAGTTATATAATACAAGATTAATTAAACGGCATATATCTGGACGAAATATTGTTCAAGATTCTTGTCGAGTTAAAAAATGACGTAAGATAATAAGTAAGTAATCTCAAACTAAAAATTAAGAAAGTTAAAATAAGAATTAATTTGCAATGCTCATTAAGCTTATCAATATTGAGAGTTTAAGTAATTTTTTTTTCGTGAATTTGCATCATAAAATCGAATCGTTAAATAATAAAATTTATATTTTAGATAAATATATTATAAAATAATTAATATATTATATAACATAAAATAAATATTGATATTTTAGATCACATAAATATTAATATATTTTCTTATAATGATAAAAATATATATTTTCATTAATCTTAACTCTTAATTAATACAATCACTCATTCAAATATTCAAATACTTCACTTCAACAATAAAATTTTTTGATAATAGTAATCTTATTATAGTCAGCATAATTCAAGTTCATAATTAAAAAAATATAACATATTAACTATAGTAATTTGACCCACAAAGTCGTATGACTCATTAGGGCTAAAATTCAATATGTGAAAAATAAAATTTGATTTAAAATAAAAAAAAAACATATATCACAATAAGTTCATTATTAATTAAAATCAACGAATCATAATTTTAGATCATGATTCAAGAGGATTTGCATTTTTTCGAAATTAATATATCATAAATATGTATATTTAACATCTATTTATTTTTTATCTAAAAAATACTTTTTGAATTTTAATTTTTTGTCCAAAATATCGATTATACTAGTTCAACATTATACTCTCGATTTCAACCGATTCTAACGAGTCAATTCGTGAGTCTATCGAGTCTATCACAAATTACGATTCTATTATGATTTAACTTATTTTTAGGGAGTAGACTCTTAAACTCGTACGAGTTTATAATTTAAATCACGATATTAATAATGTCGATATATATAACTAAATTAATTGAATATTAATAATGCAGTATACTAGTCATTCTCAAAAAATAAAATTATAAAGTATATGAGTATAGATTCACTTTTGTGTATTAATTAAAAAATGAAATTCGTAAGTGAGTCCAAAATACTTCGCGAATGTTATTTATTTTTTGAAAAAAACATAATGCATAACAAATTTAAATATTTACATGATTTTACACACTTATTCTTTTAAAGAATAGATCGATGTGTAGTCAATATGATGTAATATCCGAATCTCATTTATTGACAGTAGCGTAGCATTAGTTTATCAACATGTTTGGATACTTATCGGTGCACGAACCCGTGTTTATATACTCATATAAACATATAAATATTATTACTAATTTTAGTTACAAGTAAAATTCTAGAAGTACGTGATTTTTTTTTGAACTAAAATATAATGTTGCGTTCATACATGTTTACATAAATATGTATTTACCGTTTCTTCTTTTTATATAATATGATTACATTTTGTTGACATTTTGTGATGAACTTTTTATATTGCTTCTCCGTATAAATACTAATAAATTTGTAAAGACCAAGATAGAGAATAAAAATTAGTCTCGTATGGATAAAATACGGAGGTAATTATGAACTTATAAGTAAACACTCTTTTTACTTATATATTTTAAGTTGTTGAGGGTCATAAGTCCAAAGCGAATAATTTTTTAAATAAAACATAGATTTTACAGGTTGACTGCTCACTTGAATAATATGAAAAAGTTAGTCTTATATGGACAAAACATGAAGATGATCATGAGCTTATAACGATAAATTTTAAATTCGTGTGACAAATTTAACCCGCTATTAAACTATAATTTTTAATCCTCAAATTTATTTCAATTTATCACTTAAATCTTTTCATCAATTTTCATTCAAAACTTTATTAACTTAATTTTATAATTAGATATTTTTTAAAAACTTTGTTGCCTTAATACAATGAAAGTATTTAGAAAATGAATTATATTAAATAAATAAGAGCAAAAATGATATGTATAATAATAAAAAAATTAACAGAAGTTTGGATGGGATGAATGATGGACCTAATTGACAAATCTAGATAGGTTTAGAGACTCAAATTCATGATTTATAGTCTAAAGTTAGATGAAGAAAACAAATATAATTAGTAAAGTTTTAAAGAAAAATAATCTAAATAAATTATTTAAATATATAAAGATTTTTTCGTAAACCGGAAGGAAATGGTATAAAGATTAAAATTTTCCATGATAGTAATGGCGTTGAATTGAATTTGGCTATGATTTTCTTAAAAATCAGCAATCAATTAAATAAAATAATCGTCATTATAGAATCATTATACACAAGACTACTACAACATCATTGCAATTTTTAGAATTACATTTCACTCTCCATTCGTTCAATTATCATAATATTTTAATGGAAAGATCGGCGCGTTGCCTCACTACCGGCGTTGCGAGGACGAGTCATGTGCGCCACATCGGCGGTCGCGCCTCTTTGCTACCACCTCCATTTTATTATATATTTATATAACTTAGATTCTTAGCATATGTCATCGTTAATTAGTTCTAATCTCGTTTTTTGCTATGCAGCTTAGATAAACTCACGGATGAACCCAGCATAAAGTATAAGAGGAGTCAATATATATAATATATATATATACATAAATTAAATAAAAATAGAGGAGGCTAAAATTTAAACTTTAGATTTCAAAATGCTAATCAAAATTATTTAGCCACTAAACTAGTTAAATAATAATATTATTTATTGATATTTATTTTATTTATTGACTATAACTATTAGTATATACATATATATCGAAAAGTTAGGGAATAAAGGTGTGGGTGGGGTGGAGTGGGGTGAGGGACGAGATGTTGTTGGATATATATGGGTTCGCCCTTGAATAAATTAAAATTTGAAATTATTATGTAGCAAAAGTTTTACCTTTCTCTATTGTTTATCTTAACGTTTATTTCAGATTGCAAGAAGATGATTAAGAATGCAGAGTTGCTATTAGCCGAATATAAAAAAAAAACTCTTCAAGTTATTTTAATTTGAGATTACTTATAATTACCACATTAATTTCAATTTTTAACTCTGATACTTACCCACTAAACAACTCATACTATTATTTATCTTAATCTAAAGCATATAGTTAGCTTAATTCAAGTTCATCCGTTAATTCATTTGAATCATATAATTATTAATTCTTAGTCTAGCTAAGCCTTTTTAATTAAGATATCAATTGTTTTAAGTCATCGACCTAGTTATAGGTTATATGAAGTCCATGATCACCTCATGTGGGATGGGGGGGGGAGTGCTTCCACCTCCTCCATTTCACCTTTGAATTGTACGAAGCATATATAACATATTCCATATGTATGCCACTATGTCAGCATTGTAATAGATTTGATTAGATTAATTAGCTTAGACATTATAATTTAATACGAAAAGATCCAAGAGAGCATGTAATTACTGAAAAAATTATATCAACCAAAGTTTTGATAAAATTGAACGAAAGAATTTAATTTCTAAATCAAGACAAATTTGAGAATCAAGATGAGTAGATTTATAGTTTTTTAATATTATATATGATAAAATATAGTTGAAAAGTGTTATAGGGAAATGATTTTTCTCTTCTCTTTCAGAATAAAAAAACCCAAGCCCATTCATGCATGCATCTTATAATATATATCGGAGGCAGCGGCTGTCTATGCTAGCTAGGGGGAAGAGGGATAGCTCTTGTTTGTCTCTCTTTTAAAAAGCTTAGTTAATTGTTTTATAGTCCTAAGCTTGTTGTTTGTCTCCTCAGGTTTCTACGTGTCATGTGAGTAGTGGGCGGGGCGTTGATGAAAGGCATTGTCCATACGTGGCATGCATAATATACATTTATAAATGATAATTATATATTGTTTATTATAGTTGCCATAAGCGAAAAGAGTGATAATCAGTTTGAACGTATGTCAATTTTGAGAAGAAGACAACGGTTCAAGTTAGCACAAGGTAAAAAATATTGGTACGATGATAACTTTTAGGATGAGGTAAAATAACACTCCAACTTCTGAACAGCTACTTTGAATATCCTCCATTTGTTAACTTTTTGATAAAAGTTTCGTTAGAGTTAAGTCTATAACTTTTTTTATTTTACTCTACTGTTAAGCTAAATTAGATGTACTACTCAAACTATTCTAAAAAATTAAATTGATAAAAAATAATATTTTTATAATAAAGATAGCTATCTATATCGTATTATTTATCTTATCAATCATAGATCGTTAGATATACGGTAAAGCTAACAATTTATAATAAATTATTTAAAAAAAATTATATTTATCATAAATTTAATATTTTATTATATATATACGTTTTTCCCTATTTGTTATACATCGTATAAACTTAAGATTAAAACATTTGCTGTGGAGGCCCCGACCTTGAATGAGCTCAAGCTAAAGCGTTCATTATCATTAGTCCGGTCTAATAAACATGTATACCTCGTAGATGGTGTAAAAACGGATTTATAAAAATAATTGATATATGATTGGTGAAGCGGGAGATACGCATATGAACCGCAAGAACATCTCAGGACAAGGTACAGAGAGAGAGAGGGAGAGAGAGAGAGAGAGAGAGAGAGTTAATAATAATAATAATAATAATAATAATAATAATAATAATAATAATAGTCAGGGCAGACAACACTGGTGCACTGAACTTCGTGGCCGCCAGCCCAATACCCCCAGGCCACACCCAGCAGCTCGGGCCCTCTCTGTACAGACCACTCCAACTTGCTGCAACTGATCCTTAATTTCGAAAAGAAAATTCTTCAACTTCAGTACAAAGATATCACACAAAGAAAGAAATTACAATATGCCATTTGATCTCTCAGGATTAAACTAACCAGAATTCGTACTCTAATTTTGGCTTGAAAGATGATGATTCTCGTTTAAATTAATCATATGTTAATAGCACAATCGCCCCAAAATCCACAAGGATTCAAGCTGAAGAAAGAAAACTGCAAATATTTCCAAGGTAATGACTGCTTCTCACGATGCATAAAACTTGACCAAACCCGATAAGATGTGTTACCAATGCAATTTTGTATTCAGATCATTAAAAAGAAAAAAAAAATAGAAGAACCACCACAAACTCTGAATAAAAGAAAGAAAGGGAAATAGGAATCGAAGGGATAAGTTAAAGACGCGGAAAATGTAGCGGCGTTATCTCCAACTTGTTTATATGACACAAGTTCTCCTTGATGTGCTTAAGAAACATCATTTATGGGCAGTAAAAAAGATGATAATAAAGATATTGTTATTGTATTTTATTTCTTTGTACAAAAAAGACATATATGTCTGTCAAGATATGGACGCATCCATGCAACAGTGACACTACATACAACCTTGGCCTGGCGCATCAGTTTTGCCACTGGTTTACAACCATGTGATGATCCAGTTGATCAATTGCCAGACTCTTCTGGTCCTCTTCTTTTCCCGTATATCAAACCAGTTTCCTGGGTGCAGAGACATTGTTATTGCCACAAACCAACGAAGTTTCTTGAGAAATTACCTTTCATGATTAAAGGGTAAAATACTTGCCTGAGGATCAGCAATGGGTTTCCGCTTTTCAATGTATCGGTATGGGTCATTGGCGGAAGCTAAAGCAGCCCTCTCCTGAAGCATAACAAACACCAAACAGCTTAAACAATAAGACTCTCGACTATAATGAAAATGATCAAGTATACGGATCTGCACAACACAACATTATTTAGCTGAAAGTTGTATGGATTTACACCACAATATCTGACTTCATTCAAGTTTGAATTTCATGAAAAGAATTTCGAACATACAAAAACCGTTAAAATATAATCAGTGTGAACTTTAACTTGAAGACTGGCCCATAATAAATTGGAGAAAGGGAACTAAAAGTTTACAATTAGAAGAAAAATAATGCATGTTGACCTATACAGTCATCCAACTTTATTCAAGAACTGCGTATTAAGATTTAAGGCTCTGTTTGGTAGGGGAATAAGGCCCAAACTAGCGGCTTATTCGCTGAATAGCCGAATGGACTGGTAGGGCTCCACTGGATTTACAAATCCAGTTAATGTCTAGAAAATTCCCCTAGCCTAGATTAGCTATTCGTGTGGTTAGGAAGAATAACATAATCCCTTGTATTTTAAAAAAGAATGACTCTTTTGCTGTCTTTTCTTTCTCTCCCAGCCTGTTTCTTCTTCCCTCCAATGCCACAGTGTTTTTCCCCTCCCAGACATTTTTCTTTTCTTGTTCATGTTTATAACCAAACACTATCAAGATGAAGAAATCCCAATTAACAATTCTTATTCCTCGAATAACAAATCTTAAACCAAGCACTAAAGGGTATACAATTAAGAACACACGCCATATTTTTCTGCTATCAGATCAAAGTAGGCTGATTGTGAAATGGAACTGAACATGAATTTTCAGCTTAATATCAAATACATGCTATGATTTAGACATGAGATGCATGGAATCCACACGATTAATAAAGACAAATGAACTCAGAAATACATGCTTCACAACTGAGCACAAATTCTAACCATCTAGGATTGGACAAGAGACTCTTAAACTTTACCCCTCTCAAAAAAGATTCTTAAAATCTAATGAATAGTAAACTTTAAATAGGAATTCCTAAAGATCAATCTCAATACAATTGCACATGACAGTAGGTTCTATAGTTACTTGCAATGTTCTTTGTTTCATATCCACATTACTCGGATATGTTCCTGCCAGTAACTAAAAGAGAATTACTGTACAAGATTTACTAAGAACAAATAAGCTTCATCTTAGATTCTTCCTAGAGCTCGGTTATTAAATATCCAAATTGAATTTCATTCTTCAGATATTGTAACCAAACATACAAATTCCTTAAGCTATAGCTAATCTTCTCTTCATGAGAAAGTTCTCCATTCATGAACTTTATTAACAAGATTAGAGTTATTAAGTTCATGAAATAATGTCTGTGTACCGATTCCATATCCGTACCTACCGGCATGTACCAGGTAGGATACTCTGTCCAAAGTTGCGAATTCATGCATCATAGCTCTAATGCTGCCTGGAAATATTGATAAGTAATTGTTCTTTTAGTAGGGTGATATGGTACGGTCAACTGCCAAATTTAAACACACGGACATGGAGCCGGATCAGGGGATCAAGCAACACAAGGATGTTCAACCAACCTTGCTGCCCTTGAAGGGCAGTAGACGAAAGCAAAAGCATGAAAGATGCAAGAAGTTGCCATAAAGAAGATGCGCCTACTCAGCATACATGTCATCTTGGAGCCCTCGGAGAAAACTAAAAGTTGTGATATATTCAATCTCCTAACTATTAGAGTGTCCAAGTCCTCGTTGACACCATGGAGATGATTATGTGGCTGTCCTTGCATTGGAGCAACTTATCGTTGCGAAAGATCAAATTGACTGCACCTTGGCACCATTGGTTGAGGGCATTTACATCCTTTCATTAGTTAGTAAGGTGATTAGTCATAAATAGCTTAGTTGGGCCTCCAGAGAACAATCCAATCAGCTGGTGCCACCTTTTTTTCAGTTTTTTCTTCTGGAATTAAGAGTTATTTTCCAAGTGAAACTCTTCTCCCCAAGAGCCTATAAGTATGTACGTTGGATCTTTTATTTTATTCAAGGAATAAACAGTTTATTTTCCGAGTATTCAATCTTGGAGAGAAATTCTGTTCGACGTCTTCGTCATTCTTCATGAACTATGAATCTTCCCCTGCACTTGCACCCGCCTTGGTTCCTATTCTCCAATATGCAGATGACACACTATTTTTCATTAAAGGAACAACGACTGCAGCAAGATGTCTTGCAATTCTTGTGAGAATTTTTTGGGACATATCTGGCCTTCAACTCAACCACGATAAATCTAGTTTTGTGTCTTTTGGTATGAATGATGGTACTGCCAGATCTTGCTCTCAAGTACTTCGGACACCGATCAGGAGTCTCCCCCTCAAATACCTGGGGCTCCCACTGACGGATAAACGAATTCTCACAAGGGACTGGGCGCCGGTTACTGACCGAATTGAGCGCAGGCTACAGGGGTGGAGCACGCGGCTTCTTTCCCGTGGTGGCAGGTTGGTCCTAACTAAATTTGTGCTGACTGCACTTCTCTTTTTCTACATGACTGTCCTTCAGCTGCCCCGTAAGATTGAACATCAGATTGATTCAATGCGAATGCGTTTCCTCTGGCAGACGAGCTCCGATGGAGGCGGCGGTACCCACTTAGACTCTCGGAGGAGGTATGCCTCCCAGTTGCTGATGGTGGGTTGGGGATTTTGAACCTCTCCAGCATGAATACTGCACTATTAATGAAATGGATTGTCCGGCTCATGGGACCGAAGACGGACTTATGGACATTAGTGATGGTTGCCTGCCACGGGGAAATCATTAATTGGGATCAGAGAACCACTACACTAAATGGAGTCTCATCTTTTTGGCGTGGACTCAAGGAGACAATGAAGAAATACAAGACTTTCTTTCGCGCGGAGCTGGGGATGGAACAAAATTCTCTTTCTGGCAGGACGATTGGACAAATCAGGGAATATCAAATACATTTCCCACGATTGTTCTCTATGTCTACTGATAGAAATGCTCATGTTGCTAACTGCTAACTGGATGTCTCCGCTTATCTCCACTCTCTGAACAACGCCTATAGGATCTGCTACGCCTCCTTGAGATCTTGGTTAATCAACATCCAACACAAGACAAAAGAGACTGTTGGATCTGGGCTGACGGGGCTTTCTCGGTCCGCAAGGCCTATCTATCGTTGTGTCGGACGACAACAATAAATTTGGACGAGGCAGGACGACTAGACAAATAAGGGAATGTTAGCGGGGCATTTCCCACGATTGTTCTCTATGTCTACTGATAGAAATGCTCATGTTGCTTACTGCTAACTGGATGCCTCCGCTTATCTCCACTCTCCGAACAACGCCTACCGGATCTGCTACGCCTCCTTGAGATTTTGGTTAATCGACATCTAACACAAGACAAAAGAGACTGTTGGACTTGGGCTGACGGGGCTTTCTCGGTCCGGAAGGCCTATCTATCGTTGTGTCGGACGACAACAATAAATTTGGACGAGAACCTTTTGATGGACTGCAAATTAACTTGGAATGCACAAGCTCCACTAAAGATCAGAATTTTTGCCTAGTTAATGAGAAGGAAAAGAATCATCTTTTTGGCGTGGACTCATGGAGACAATGAAGAAATGCAAGACCCTTTTTCGCGCGGAGCTGGGGGATGGAACAAAATTCTCTTTCTGGCAGGACGATTGGACAAATCAGGGAATGTTAGCGGGACATTTCCCATGATTGTTCTCTATGTCTACTGATAGAAATGCTCATGTTGTTGACTGCTAACTGGATGTCTCCGCTTATCTCCACTCTCTGAACAACGCCTACAGGATCTGCTGCGCCTCCTTGAGATGTTGGTTAATCAACATCCAACACAAGACAAAAGAGACTGTTGGATCTGGGCTGACGGGGCTTTCTCGGTCCGCAAGGCCTATCTATCGTTGTGTCGGACGACAACAATAAATTTGGACGAGGCAGGACGGCTGGACAAATCAGGGAATGTTAGCGGGGCATTTCCACGATTGTTCTCTATGTCTACTGATAGAAATGCTCATGTTGCTGACTGCTAACTGGATGCCTCCGCTTATCTCCACTCTCTGAACAACGCCTACCGGATTTGCTGCGCCTCCTTGAGATTTTGGTTAATCGACATCCAACACAAGACAAAAGAGACTGTTGGACCTGGGCTGACGGGGCTTTCTCGGTCCGCAAGGCCTATCTATCGTTGTGTCGGACGACAACAATAAATTTGGACGAGAACCTTTTGATGGACTGCAAATTAATTTGGAATGCACGAGCTCCACTAAAGATCAGAATTTTTGCCTAGTTAATGAGAAGGAAAAGAATCATGACAAAAGCATACCGAGCAAGATGGACTCATGGCACAGACCTACGATGTAGTTTATGTGATAACGACAATGCCGCAGAGGGTACCACACACCTATTTTTTGAATGCGATGTGGCTCGCATAGTGTGGAATGAGATAAACTTCCAAGAGATAAATGTTGAAAATGATTTTGGTTGCTGAAACTTTTTTCGAGGGGGCAATGGTCAACTTCAACCAACGTACATATAGATCCAACTCTTTCCGTGCTCGACTGTTGACTATCCTATGGACAATTTGGATACAAAGGAACAACACAATTTTCAGGACCGAGAGATGCTATGCTGACAACATCATTAGGCACTACCAGATGCTTATTGGTGACTAAGGCGTTTCAGCCTTTTTTTGGCATCGATTATGTGTTGCTTCCGTTCTCTTTTGGCGATTGTTTTATTTTTCTCTTCTATTTTGTCTATCTCTGTTTTAGCATTTCTTGACTCTCCTCTTGTCGAGGATTAAAATCTCTATATGGTTACTCTTTTTCCGTAATGAAATTCTGGATGACTACCAACTTGCTAGTCATCCTTCTCTTCCCTAAAAAAAAAGTATTAATCATTGTCGTTCAACTTCAGTGTTTAGTATTGGTTCTTTTGCATAGGTTCTTTTCCTTATCTTCTGTCATCGAAATCTCTTGAGCAATTTTTGACAAGATTCCAAATCATAGGGAGTCGCATCGGTCATTTTGGAAATAGTGCAGTTAAAAAAGATGAGGTTCATGTGTGTGTGGAGTTCTACAGATAAAAAAGACTAATGCAGCAGTATAAAAAAATTTAATGCAGTAATTATTCAAATCATGCTGGGAATTGTTCACATTTAAATAGTGAATGAGAGGTGAAAGTGAAATCACTAAAGAGTACAACATGAAGCAGTTGCCATTTAAGACGAAGTAGCAGAGAGCGATAAAATAGAATGTTTCACAATTAATGTTCATAAAGGAAATCACGAATGAAGACAAAAGTGAAATCACGAAAAGGTATAAGAAGAAGTAAATGACATCAAAGATCAAGAAAGAAGATGAGGATATGATAGAATCTTCCATTGAGTAATGCGCAAAAAACAATAATAAATCCAAAAAGCTTTAATTGATTGCCATGTAGGAACACAAATTCGTAAAAGGCGCAAAGATGGATTTAAAATGATCTAAATCCAAAAACAAGTAATTCTAACATAAGAAAAACACTGAAAAAATCACATTGTCTTGTGCAATGCAAAATATACTTCAATATGCCGAATTAAATAGCTGACAGTTAGTCTTGTCCACTAATCCATAAGCAAGAAGTTCCACTTCCTACCCATGACGTCAAAGATCAATATCTGACAACAGCAAAAAGAGCTCATTATGACATTAATGAATCGACATGCAGTTCTACATGGCATTCAAAGTTTAATGGCCACACTCCAGCACCTCTTTATTAATGTATTAAATAGTGCACTTAAATTCTCTAAGGAAAAGATTATAGACTTGAGACAAGAAAGAATTAATAGAATGAAATGATAGAATGTCATGTAATTAATGCTCAAATAAGAAATCATGATGGACAGACATAAATGAAACCACAAAAAAGTATAAAGTAAAGAAAATGGCATCGAAGATCAAGCAAGGAGAGCATGGCAAGATGAAATTTTCCATTAAGTAATGCTCAGGCCTCACAAGTGCTTAAACTGATTTCTTTATATGGCAATGAACGCGTAAAAGGTTATACACATTAAGAATTTTGCAAAAATATGGGCAGGACATTGGGATAAAAAGAAGGCTATGATATGCATATAAGCACATTGATGTAACCTACTTTCCTTTCATCCATTAATCTGGACCTTTAAATTTCAAGAGAAAAAGGGGACACATACAGTTTTAAACATATCTATAATCAGAAAGAAGTCATTCTAACATAAGGCTAAGATATATGCAATATCATATTGTCTTGCTGAAATCAAGCAAAATAGATATGTCAAATAAGATAGCCAACTTTATCCCCAAATCATTTCAAAAGTTAGTCCACAAACACTGAAGCAAACTAGAAAGAAAGAAACACCCACTTCGTAGTCGTGAACAACTATTCCAAAGATCAATTCTGGCGGCAGCAAAAAGAATTCCCTTTGACATCATGGGATTCAACCTACAAGTTGGTATGTCAATTGAGCTTTGACAATTCACTCTCCGATTATTCCTTTTTACTAGATTAAATAAACAATATACATGAACTTTATGAAGGATAGATAATACCTTATAAAGACTTAATTTTCACCACTAATCACACGCATAATTTACTTCAATTAAGAGTAATTACTACATAATAATCCCAGTTGATAGCAAAAGGGGAAATAAAATTGGTAATGCCATAAAGTTCATAACAAGTCGAAGGAGATGGCAATATGTAACAATAAAACCAGACTTCCAGTGCAAATGAATCAGGGAAATGGAAGAGGAACTTATCTACCTCCTGCTCCCTCTTGAGGTCTCTGGAGGGCTTGACCCAGAGGAAGTAGGCGAGGGTTCCGGCCACGGCCCAGGAGGCGAGGTTGGCGCCACCACGGAGGCCCCCCAACGAGTTCCCCACGAACGACCTCACGTTCCCCACCGTCCTTTGCCATCCTTGTGACATTTTGCAGCGCCTTCGCCGCCGGCAGCTCCGATCTCCGGATCCTTCGCGCTCGTTCGCGGCTTCAGGGCTTCGTGTGCATAGTTATAAGATCTTTTCAGCCCATTGGATGTCCAAATGAAACATATCCATTTGGCCCATCTAATCATATATAGTAATTTATTTCTATTTTTCATAAAGTTATTTTCATTATAATTTTGGACAATATTTTTTTCTGTGACACTTCACCGCATGTGTCTTCCCTCTCACGAATTCTTTGGTGAGCATGGACCCAAATGATCCCTACAATATTCCTGTGAAGTTGGGGACAAGCAAAGATCAAGATCCTCTCTGCCCGAAGGGATTGTGAAAGCTAGAGCACACCTTCTTAGCGACCCTCGTTTCGGAGGATTTCGGGCACCCTCTCTCGATAACACCTCCTGAAGTTCTTCAAGCTCTTGAGAACTTCGCCGATGTCATGGCTCCAGGACTTACTAAACGATCACCGCCGAAGCGTGAAGTGGACCATATCATCGACTTGGTCCCTGGAGCAAAGCCACCTGCAGGAGTTCCTTATCGGCTCATCCCGCCTGAGCTTGCGGAGCTAAGGAGTATACTTTTGAACTTTTCCAATTTCCATGTTGATACTTTGTCCGGAAACATCAGGTCGTTGGACTTTAAATTAAATTTCTTATGTTTTAAATAAAAGTTCAATAATTCTTTAACATCCAATTGCATATGTCAAAAATAAAAAATTAATATCCTTCCTTTTATTGTTAAGCCTATTTGTTAAATAAACATATATTTAAGTTTTTTTTTAATATTGAATGCTTCTTTTCGGGTAAAAGATTAACAAAACAATGGATAGTTAGTTGTAGCAGGGATGAAAAGTCATAGTTTTTTTTCAAACTTAAAAAACAACTATAAAATCATTTAAAATAAACAAAAATGTGATTTTAGGGGTTGGTATTTAAGATGACTTTTTAGTCTTATTTTAAGTCAATATTTTTTTAAAATTTTTTTTATTATAAATAAAAAATATCATCACTTATCATATAAAAATAGCATATTATGTTATGCAAAACAATTACATAAATAATAACGAGAAAATTCAAAGACTAATAAGGAGAAAATTTTCAAATGTAAAATGATGGGCTAAATCGTTTATAGCCAATATATTTTTTCCCGATGAAACTCTAATAAGTGGGGTCATTTTTTAGAATAAACATACATGAACATTATAATATAACTCCGGAAGCGTATACAAAATATAAGCACACAATTCTTTAATCATAATCTATAACAAAAGAACATAAACATAAATTATATTAAATTAAATGAGAACTTCTCAATGAAATTCTTCTAATTCATAGATAATTTAATGTAATGAAAATTTATTGTCAAGATTACTTGAGTTAGGAAAATATAAGTCTTCTTTATAGTATTCCTTCTATAAAAAAATCATCACGTGGTTATGAAAACACCTTAATGTAGTTTATAAAATTACTTATTCATGAGATAAATTATATAATATAAATTTGCTATAAACATGTTATATATACATATATGTATATATATATGAACAAATTCCAACATTAACACATTTGCTCCAATAATTTGTTATCCATGAATATTCATAAATATATTAGTATATTAAAATAAAAATCGAATCACAAGAATCATGACTTTGTAATATTTATTTACAAAAGTATAATCTTTCGTGTATCACAATATAATTGGATTCTTTCACGACAAGTGATATTTCTTTTTATGAATAAATTGAATATTTATTTTGAGTCCAATAAAATATATCTAACATTCTCATCGAAATATGCATGTTAACCAATAGAAAAATAGATAATAGTAATAATAAGAAATATTGCAAATGTGTTTTTTTTTTGTTAAGAACACTTTAAGTCATAAGTGATATAATTGAGAACCTTATATGAATTTTGATTTTTTTAATAATTTATGATATGTCATTTATTAAAGAATTTATTATATATATCCAACAGATTTGTTCTATGTTGGGGAAAATGATGAAGCTCAAATATATTTAAGTTAAATCAATTTAAATATTTGAGTTTTAGATGGATTATAAAAAGCACATGACATAAATAAAATTTATCTTTCTTTAGGGAGGAGAGGCTTAGACATATGAAAAAATCTCTTGATGTTTTTAGTTCCTGAGTGTCAAAGAAAAGAAAGAAATGACCTCTCTTAGTGTTGAGGATAGGATAAAAGAAAAAAAAGCTTTTGAGAGAATATGAGATTCTTTTTATAGAGCAAAAAAAAAAAAAGAATATGAGCAAATTGAAAGAATTTCTAAAAGTTTCTTAATATTATGATCATGAAGAATTACAATAATAAGATGACATAGTTATGTTGATTATTTTAGAGAATATTTGTTGATTTATTCTATTAAATTATTGTTTTGGGTTTGAGCATTAATCTAAAAAACTTTATAATTCGTTCTTGATACAATAAATTTATTTTATAAGTTGTCTTGCGATTTTTTACCTTCTTGTTGAATAATTTTTTTCACGCAAAATTTGGTGGACGTGAATTATTTAATTAACACATAGGAACACAAGTGAGAATTTTCAATAATATATGAGCATTTACATTTAATCTACTCCTCTAATAACTACGCATTTAAGATGATAATATTATTTGAACTTTCAAATTTATATACTTCGTCAATAATGTAGTATCAGATTATCATATCCTAAATAATTAAAGACATAACAACTTAAAACCAAACAACAAAAAATTCCAATCATATATCATAATGAACATAACTCTTTTACAAAAGAATATGGAGATGTTTTATGAAAAGGATATATTTTCTATAAATTATTTGTTTATTGAAAAATTAGTTTCCTAATAAGTATCACAAATAATAAACAAATGTTTATTCATAAAATTGTCTCACTTTATGTAATAACCAACTGACAAGCATCCCGCAAGTGCACGAGGCCTTGTTGTAATAATAAAATATCGATCCCACAGGGAAGTGGTATTCCAAATGTATTATCTAGACGATTAGGGCTAGAGATGGAAATGCTAAGATATCAATAAAGACTAAAGAGGAAGAATGCCAAGAAGTAATTACATTATGCAACTTAAACGGGATTATATATATATATATATATATATATATATATATATATATGATGCTCTAGGATTTCAAGAGCAATTTTTGACAAGATTCCAAATCATAGGGAGTCGCATCGGTCATTTTGGAAATAGTGCAGTTAAAAAAGATGAGGTTCATGTGTGTGTGGAGTTCTACAGATAAAAAAGACTAATGCAGCAGTATAAAAAAATTTAATGCAGTAATTATTCAAATCATGCTGGGAATTGTTNAGAGAGAGAGAGAGAGAGAGAGAGAGAAAGAGAGAGAGAGAATAACTTATTATTAAACTAGAAATCAAAGGTTCACATGTTCACATTCATCATAATTCAAAGTTTATAACACAAAACATTCAATATAATCCTTACAAGTTCAAGAATCCTTAAGAAAGAAGCATAGCCTAAAAATTTTGGTTCCCATCCAAAGAGAGGATAGAGAGAGAATCCAAAACCATAATTACCCTTTTTATACCACTGTTCACGATGCCCACCAACTATTAATGATCATATACAAGATACTATGGTGGGATATTGAGGCGCTACGTGTGTGAAATAGGCGTTATGGTTTGCAAGGGTGAGCTACGACATGGAGGAGGGCGCTACGGTGTATTGATGAACACAATACGACCCTAAAAATGCCTGCTACGGTCTAAGAAGAGGCGCTACGACTTGGCGAAGCTTGCTACGGTCGGGTATGTCCTACTACAGTTTCTTCAGTTTTGCATATGGACCACTTCCTTAATATTATTTTTCGATTACAAAGAGAGGCCTATGACCTAATAAATGGAAAGAAAATGCTGAAAATAAAGGGGTACATAAGTCTCACTTATGAGATTCGAACTCGAGACCTCTCGGTACTCAAGTCGAGGGGTGAGCCACTGCACCACGCCCTTGTTCCCACTTCCTTAATATTCAATAGAATTAATGTAGATAAAATTTCTTTGAAGAATTGATAGCAAATAGGGCTAATATCACACTAGAATATTATGAAATAGAGATATTATGATCATCATATATGTGCATTTAGCATATTTATCAACTCCCCAAATTAAATCTTTGTTTGTACTCAAGCAAATATCATAAGTATCAAGTTTTAAGATTTCATATCATACACAACATATAATCATCAAGTAAGAAAATACAATTGCAAGTATCAAAAAAGTATAACATTTAAGTAATCTAATAGGGTTGAGTCACTCCATGCTTGCAATTTCCTACACACGCTATTGTCAATTCAAAGAGATTAGAGTTCACATAACGAATCTAAATTGTTGGTGTAAGCCAAGTTTTCATAAGCATTCGAGAACAACACATAAGTATGATTATTACTAATCTTATAGGTGCTTTAAAATTTAAATACACAAGAAATGTACTCTTATCATTCATGCCGTATCACACAAAAAAAACAAGATGCAATACATGTGACTCAACTTCCCCACAACACAATCCTCGCTTTTCACCGAGGTTACTTGGCTTGGGTGCTTGGGGTGTAATACATGCTCATAATCTCAATCATGTTTAGACATTGGAAAATTGAAACAAGTTTATTGAACATTGTGATGAAAACTTTTCTTTGCACAAGGAGCAGCTCACTTTTTTTCTTTTGATTTCCATTTTTTTCTATATTTTCTTTTTCAGCCTTTTGCTTTTCTATTTTTTACTCTTTTTCTTTTCACATTTTTTCTTCTTGTGAAAGCATGTGAATGTATGTACAATGTATATAATACAAAATGGTATTTAGTGTGATCCCGCTATTATGGACACGGATGCCCAACCACGAGTCTTTGCTCAATGGATCTTCTTATTTCTTTTTTCTTGTGAACTTAAACTAAGAAATTGTGTAATGCACCCATACTTGGATAAAAATTCTCTTGACTACTTCCACTCAATCTATAACCCACAATATTAAACTATGACGTTAGTTTTCATCTCTCTTCTTGCTTCTAGCATATGAGGTCCTTACACATGCATGGGGTAAAGCAGCCCATAACACTTTAGCATATAGAAAAAGTCAATATTCAAAACATTTGCAATAGCATTCCTAGCAACACGTGATGTGTATGATATGAAAGTCATGCATTTCTACATTAGGGGTTCATAGCATATGAGAGGTTTATAGCAAAATGAGGCAACATACAAATTATCACATATAGTAAGAGGTTGAAAGATGCATGTGAGTTAACTAGATACTAACTAACTCTACTCCCCCAAACTTAGCATGAACATTGTCCTCAATGTTTCGAAAGAAAGTGAAAACATAACTAGGTATGTGGTGGGGAAAGCTCACATGCTCAATGTGTAGGACGGTTGAACGAGGACCAATCTTCATGCTCGATGTGCTAGTCATTAATATTGGTAATCACAACATTCATGGAGGCTTATTGTTCGCGATGTTGCCTCCACATTTCCTCTTGAAGATATGGGCTTCCAACTCCTTTTACAAACTGATGTGATTACTTCAGGAAACACACACAAGGATTGATTGGTCAATTGTGGGTGTGAGTATGCGTGGCTACAACCTGCGGAAATGGAGAAGGAAAGAAGGAGAGAACATAAGACAAGTTTTGGTCAAGGAATAGAACGAGTGAGAGGAAGAGTATCACCTGATTTCATACAAGTCGCTTTGCGCTATAGTGTGTGGTTCCAAACAACAAAATTTTTCAACCATATTTCATAATAATATAACTCTTTTACCAATATGAAGATGTTTTACGAAAAGGATATATTTTCTTTAAATTATTTGTTTATCAAAAAATCAGTTTCCTAATAAGTATCACAAATAATAAACAAATTTTATTCATAAAATATTCTCACTTTATGTAATAACCAATTGACAAGCGTCCCGCAAGTGCATGGAACCTTGTTGTAATAATAAAATATCGATCCCACAGGGAAGTGGTCTTCCAAATGCGTTATCTAGACGATTAGGGCTAGAGATGAAAAGGCTAAGATATCAATAAGAACTAAAGAAGAAGAATGTCAAAAAGTAATTACATTATGCAACTTAAATGGGATTATATATATATATATATATATATATATAAGGGAGATGTTTTAGGATTTTGAATCCATCGAGAGTATTCATGCATATGATAGTGATTCAACATGCAATACACTCTTGCTTCATTCCATAAATCATGCATTTCTCTTCCAAGGCAACACAATTGTAACTAAGATAAAGAAATAACACTTTCATGCATTAAGAAGCAATAAAAGAAGCAATAAAAAAAGCAATATAAGATGATTCTATTTTTAGATATCACACTTTATATCTTACTTATCAAAGCTACTAATTGATTGACATGATTTTTTTCATCACTCAACAACCTAGATTGACTTAAATGAGATAGCTAATCTCATGAAAATCTTGCAATACATTCACTAAGTAAAAGAATCACACACATGCATAATCACTATTCAAAAGCAATTAAACTATAAACTTCATTTAATTATAAAACAAATAGATTTAGTCACACATAATAGAAGAGAAGAGAGAGAGGGAGATAGAGAGAGAGAGAAAGAAGATAAGAACTTATTATTAAACTTTAAATCAAAGGTTCACACGTTCACATTCATCATAATTCAAAGTTTAGAACATAAAACATTCAATATAATTCTTACAAGTTCAAGAATCCATAAGAAAGAAGCATATACTCAAAATTTTGGTTCCCATCCAAAGAGAGGATAGAGAGAGAATCCAAAACCCTAATTACCCTTTTTATACCACTGTTCACGATACCCATCAACTATTAATGATCATATACAAGATACTATGGTGGGATATTGATGTACTATGGGTGTGAAATAGGCGCTATGGTCTGCAAGGGTGAGCTATGACTTGGAGGAGGGCGCTACGATGTATTGATGAACATGCTATGGCCCTAAAAATGCCTGTTACGGTCTAAGAAGAGGTGCTACGGCCTGCGAAGCTCGCTACGGTTGGATATGTACAACTACAATTTCTTCGTTTTTGCATATGTTCCACTTCCTGAATATTCAATAGAATTAATGTAGATCAAATTTCTTTGAAGAATTGATAGAAAATTGGGCTTAGATCACATTATAATATTATGATCATCATATATGTACATCTATCAGACTTATCATCTCCCCAAATTAAATCTTTGTTTGTACTCAAGCAAATATCATAAGTATCAAGTTTTAAGATTTCATATCATACAAAACATGTAATCATCAACTAAGAAAATACAATTGCAAGTATCCGAAAAAGTATAACATTTAAGTCATCTAATAGGGTTGAGTAACTCCATGCTTGCAATTTCCTACACACGCTATTGTAAATTCAAAGAAATTAGAGTTCACATCACGAATCTAAATTGTTGGTGTAAGCCGAGTTTTCATAAGCATTCGAGAACAACACCTAAGTATGATTATCACTAATTTTATAGGTGCTTTAAAATTTAAATACACAATAAAGGTACTCTTATCATTCATGCCATATCACACAAAAAGAAAAGAAGATGCAATACATGTGGCTCAACTTCCCCACAACACAATCCTCGCTTTTCACCGAAGTTACTTGGCTTGAGTGCTTGGGGTGTAATACATGGTCATTATCTCAATCATGTTTAGACATTGGAGAATTGTGACAAGTTTATATGCATTGTGATGTAAACTTTTCTTTGCACAAGGAGGAGTTCAATTTTTTTCTATATTTTCTTTTTCAGTCTTTTGCTTTTTGATTTTCCATTTTTGCTCTATTTTTTTTTTCTTTTCACATTTTTCCTCCTTAAGAATGTATGAGAATGTATGTACAATGTATATAACACAAAATGATATTTAGTGTGTCTCCGCTATTAAGGACACGGGTGCCCAACCACGAGTCTTTGATAAATGGATCTTCTTATTTCTCTTTTCTTGTGAACTTAAACTAAGATATTGTGCAATGCACCCATACTTAGATAAAGATTCTCTTGAATACTTCCACTCAATCTTTAACCCACAACATTAAACTATGATCTTAGTTTTCATCTCTCTTCTTGCTTCTAGCATATGAGGTCCTTACACATGCATGGAGTAAAGCAACCTAGAACACTTTAGCATATCGAAAAAGTCCATATTTAAAACATTTGCAATAGCATTCCTAACAACATGTGATGTGTATAATAGAAAAGTCATGCATTTCTACATTAGGGGTTCATAGCATATGAGAGGTTTATATCAAAATGAGGAAACATACAAATTATCACATACAGTAAGAGGTTGAAAGATGCATGTGAGTTAACTAGATACTAACTAACCCTATTCCCCCAAACTTAGCATGAACATTGTCCTTAATATTTTAAAAGAAAGCGAAAACATAACTAGGTATGTGGTGGGGAAAGCTCACATGCTCAATGTGTAGGAGGGTTGAACGGGGACCAATCTTCAAGCTTGATGTGCTAGTCATTAATCTTGTTAATCACAACATTCATGGATGCTTATTATTCGCGATGTTGCCTCCACATTTCTTCTTGAAGATATGGGCTTCCAACTCCTTTTACAAACTGATATGATTACTTCAGGAAACACACACAAGGATTGATTGGTCGATTGCGGGTGTGAGTATGCATGGCTACAACCTGTAGAAATGGAGAAGGAAAGAAGGAGAGAATAGAACACAAGTTTTGTTCGAGGAATAGAACGAGTGAGAGGAAGTGTATCACCTGATTTTATTCAAGTCATTTTGCGCTACAGTTTGTGGTTCCTCTATGACAAAATGCACTACGGGCTATTTGTTGTCGTTACGACCTGAAGGATCTGTGCTACGACATTGAGGGAGGTCGCTATGATTAATGTCCATTTCGTTATGTGTCTCATGTACGTCGTTGTAGGCACGAGGATAATGTCGCTACGGGTTGGCGAGACTGCATTAAGGTCTCTCCAAACCATAGCGAATTCCTTCTCCTTTGTGAGATCTCCTTCGGGACAACGTCTGACTATGGTTACACTATGGTCACACCATTTTGGCTACAGTTGAAGTCTCAAGTGTCATCTTCCTACATTCATGGAACAAAAAAAGTTTCCAAAACAACAATCCAAAAATATATGATAAAACTATTATGAAATTAAAGAGTTTAGAACATGGGTGGCCTTCTAAGAAGTGCCTTTGTTTATTATCATTGGCTCGACATGGAGATCTCTATTATTGTGTCGGAACGTGAAGTTCATAGCCTTTCGCCTTTTGATTTCCTCATTCAATAAGTAGGGCTTGAGCCGTTGGCCCATCACCAAACATTCCGGTGGCTTCGGATGTAATCTCCATCGCTCCATTCGCCAATATCTTCATGGTTTGGAAAGGTCCCGACCATCTCTTTGAAGAGGTTGCATTTTGTTAACTTCTAAAGCACATATTATCTCATGGTCTTCATCCCTGTCACCAACTTTCTATCCTTTTTCGCTAGGCATCTCTCCAATGGGTCTTGGTACAACATCTTTTGACAAGCTTCTTGAGCTAGCTCTTCAACACAGTTAACTCGTAAAACTTGGTTTGGAAAGGTCCCAACCATCTCTTTGAAGAGGTTGCATTATGTTAGCTTCTAAAGCACATATCATCTCATGGTCTTCATCCCTGTCACCAACTTCCATATCCTTGTTCACTAGGCATCTCTTCAATGGGTCTTGATGCAACATCTTTTGACAAGCTTCTTGAGCTAGCTCTTCAACACAATTAACTCAGAAAACTTGATCGGTGGTGGATGAGAACTTGGAAGCTCTTGCTAAATCAAATTCTACGTTGTATTCACCAATACTAAGTGTGAGCTTCCCATTCTTCATATTTATCATAGTGTTTGTCATGGCTAAAAATAGTCTCCCAAGATGATGGGAATTTCCCTGTCTTCTTCTATGTCTAGAACAATGAAATCAACTGATACAAAGAATTTGTCCACTTTTCAATAATACATTCTTAAGTATCCCCGTGGGGTAAGGAGACGATTGTGAACTTCAACTCCTTCAAGCCAAGCTTCCTACAAATGGAGAGATGCATTAGAGATACACTTGCTCCAAAATCATATAATGCTTTTGGCGATGTGCAAATCTTCTATTGTGCATGGAATAGAGAAACTCACCAGATCTTTGAGCTTTGGAGGTAGCTTCCTTTGAATGACGATACTACACTTCTCCAATAGTGCTATGGTTTTATTTTCTTCAGGTGTCCTCTTATTAGACATGATTTCCTTAAGAAATTTCGCATATGTCAGAATTTAAGCAATAACATCGGCAAATGGAATATTGATGTGTAATTTCTTGAAGAGTTTCACAATTTCTCAAATTGATTGTCATTCTTCGGCTTTTGTAATCCTTAGGGAAATGAAATAGGGGACACATATGGTGGAGGTGGTATGTAAACTTGCTTTGGAGTTTTGGCCTCCTCCTTGTCTTCAATGTCAATTGGTTCATTCACATTTTCCTTCCCCTTATCCTTTGCCTTGAATTATGGTTGCTCCAAGAATTTGCCACTTCTCAACTCAATTGCATTGCATTGTTCTCTAGGGTTCACTTGTGTTTTACTCAGCGAACTTCCTTCTTCTATTGAGTTGATAGATTTAGCAAATCGTCCCACTTGATATTCCAAGTTTCTATTTGAGATGACCAAATCTTCTAAAATCTCCTCAAATCCATTCCTATCTCAATCTTCTCAAATCCATTCCTTTCTCAAGCTTTGGCGAACTTCATTCCTTTCTCAATCTTCTCAAATCCATCATTTGTAGTGTTTGCCAACTTTTCTATTGCGTCCTCTCAAGATTGCTTTTTTTCTCCCTAAGGTTGAATAATAGATTGAGAATGATGTGGTGGTTGGAATTGTAGTTGATACTCTTGTTTGGATATGGTGGCCTTGGCAGCATTTCGAGTGATAGGTTGTGCTCTTGGTTGTTACTGTGAAAACCTCCTTGATTGCTTCAATAAAAGTTGGGATGATTCCTTGATCTAGGATTGTAGGTGCTTGAGTAAGGGTTGTTTGTCCGATGTTGGTTCTCCGCAAAGTTTGTTTGTTCAACTTGAGGGCATTCATAGCTTTCATGGGGTCCTCCACATGCTTCACACATAGCTTGTACATTGTCCCACTTCACTTGAGTTGCTTTGATTCATCCTTGACACCATTTGAACTAATGTGTCCACCTTTGGCCTCAAGACATTGTATGCTTCATCTTTTGGTTGTCCCCATCTTGAAGGTGTTTCATCATACTCTTCATCATTTTAGGCTAATTGATCTAATATGTCACAAGCTTGTGGATATGGCAAATTCATAATAGATCCACCCGCCGAAGATGAGTCAATGCTAAACTTCATTGCCGATGTTAGTCCATTGTGAAAAGTTTCAATTAATAACCAATTTGGCAATTGATGATGAGGGCATTGTCTTTGCAACTTCTTGAATCTTTTCCATGTCGCTCCCAAACTTTTATTTTCTTTTTGTTTGAAGTAATTGATCTCATTCCTTAGCTTGAAATATTTTTCGGAAGGGTAGAATCTTGACATAAATGCTCGAAAAACATCATTCCAAGTGTCGAATATTCCTTGAGGTTGTGAATCTAACCATTCTTGAGCTTTAGCTTAAAGAGAAAATGGAAAGAGTCTCATCTTGATGGCATCTTCGGTTGCTCCATTAATCTTGATTGTATCACAAATTTGGAGGGATCGATTCACATGAGAGGTAGGATCTTCATTGTTAGCTCCTCTAAATTGATTGAGTTGTACCATTTGGATGAGGCCGGATTTTAACTTGAAGTTGTTGGCCGCAATCCTTGAAATCACAAGACTTGATCCGGCTCATCTATAGTTTCTTCTTGCTAGTTCTCTCATGGGGACATTCATTGCTTCTTGATGACCAACATTGGCATTTGCATGTGGTGCCCTTTGTTGGTGATTTCCTTGGTTGATGTTGTTTCCATCATTGGCAACTTGTCTGTTTGCAATATCAATCCACGGAACTCCTCCTTGGTTCGCGGCCATGTTTTACCTACTAGCTCTTTGTACCATTGAGATTGCTCGGCAAATTCTTTCAATTTCTAGGTCAAATGATTCAATTTCCCTGCACGAGCGTGGCATACAATAAAGACAAAAGAAAAGTATCTAGAGTAACAATTGAAAATAAAATTCTAATATTGGCACACTTCCCTGACAACAACACCAAAAACTTGATAAGCGTCCCGCAAGTGCACGGGGCCTTGTTGTAGTAATAAAATATCGATCATATAGGGAAGTGGTCAAGTACTAGAATTATAGTTTTCAAATGCGTTATCTAGAGAGTTAGGGTTAGAGATAAAAAGACTAAGCTATCAATAAATACAAAAGGAGAAGAATGTCGAGAAGTAATTACGCTATGCAACTTAAACGAGATTATATATATATATATAAGAGATGCTATATGGTTTCAAATCCATCTAGAGTATTCATGCACATGATAGTGATTCAGCATGCAATAAACTTTTGCTTCACTCCATGAATCATGCATTCCTCTTTCAAGACAACACAATTTTTACTACGGTTAAGGAATAACACTTTCATGCATTCACTCTAACACATAGTTGCATTTTGTTCATGAGCTTAAGAAGCAATATAAGGTTATTCTATTTTTAGATATCACTCTTTATATCTTACTTAGCAACGCTACTAGTTGATTGAGATGACTTTCATCACTCAACAATCTGGATTGACTTAAATGAGGTAGTTAATCTCATAAAAAATCTAGCAATACATTCACTAAGTAAAAGAATCACACACATGCATAATCACTATAAACAATTAAACTCCAAAGTTCTAGCTACACATAATAGAAGAGAAAAGAGAGAAAGAAAAAGAAGAGATGAACTTATCATTAAACTAGAAATCAAAGGTTCACACATTCTCATTCATCATAATTCAAAGTTTAGAGCATTCAATAGACCTTTTACAAGTTCAAGAATCTCTAAAAAAGAAGAATATCCTAAAAAGTTCAGCTCCCATCCAAAGAGAGGAGAGAGAGAGAGAGAGAGAGAGAGAGAGAGAGAGTCTAAAACCCTAATTACCCTTTTTATACCAATGTTCACAACGCCCACCAACCATTACGATCATATATAAGATCTACGTCGGATATTGATGTGCTATAGGTGTGAAACATGCACTACAGTCTAGACGGGTGAGCTACGGCTTGGAGGAGGGTGCTATTGTCTATTAATGAACGTGCTACGACCTTCAATACGCCCGGTATAGTATGAGAAGAGGCGCTACGACCTAGGGAAGCTCGCTATGCTCGGGTATGTCCTACTACGGCTTCTTTAGTGTTGCATATGGTCCACTTCCTATATATTCAATAGAAGTAATGTAGATCAAATCTCTTTGAAGAATTGATAGCAAATAAGGCTTAGATCACATTATAATGTTATGAAATAGAGATATAATGATTATCATATATGTGCATTTATCAGACTTATCACCAACATACCAATGAAAACAAAAATATGATCAATATAAAAAAATGATGATTTTGCTTCCACTAGCTTCATGATATGTAAAGTGATCAATAACATAATTTTTAATAAATCAAATGAACAAATGATAATTGAAACATGAAGTTCCAAGTGCATATTCGAATTTTACTAATATTGTAAAATCAAGCACATACTACACGTATATTGGCATATTAATATTCATACACATACGATATGTTTCCAATGCAATTCATACCAAATATGAATTTATGTGTCATTAAAATATATTTGTCGGTAAGAACTTTACCACATAATTATTTTATACCAAAATATATACCTGAATCTTACATGTGCTTAGAATTTACCTATGTGCAAAAATTTAAACTCACAACTATTCCATGCCATAACTTTTATGTTGAAATAAATAAATTTCTTTATACTTATAGACTAACTAAGAAATAAACAATAACATTCTCCCATCCTAATTAAACAAAAAGCCACTACTTACATGTTATAGAGTAAAGTTAATATATCTTTTATATGTAACTAAATATGATGTCATATTTCAAATGTGATTTACATCATTATAAACTTACAAATAAAAACTTGATGCCAATTCAAAGATTGATATATGCAATTATATAAATGTATAATTAAAGATGTTGTGACTACTCTTTAATTATTTAAATATACCAATCACATAACATCATAATATAATATATCAAGAGACACAAAAATATGTATCTCATAATTAAAAGTTAGTTTGTCATACAAATAATGTCTTAAGTCTTAACTAACTTTACTATTTAACAAAAATACTCATATGCCTATTAAATAGTCATGCCAAATAATCTTGGAATTAAATCCAATATTTTTGACTTTAAAGAAAATAAGATTTATTCATTTCATGCAAATTCAACATAATTTCGAGAAAATATGAAACAAGTAGAATTGAAGGAAAGGATCCATTTGTTCAATTTTATTCATCGTTGAACAAATGTATATACAATGTCTCATTTTAACAAATTGATCTCGTATAACTTATTTACATAAAATTATTGTGTAACAAGATAAATACTGAATGTCGTTCATCATATGCAACAACCAACTTCTGGATCCTTCACCATGATCTGCGCCAACCAAATAATAAACTGCAGACTAGAATATTGGTAGCTGATATAATCTTACCAGATATTCGAAAAATTGAATGTTGTTCATCATATGCAACAACCAACTTCTAAATCCTTCACCATGATCTGCGCCAACTAAGCAACAAACTGCAAACTAGAATACTAGTAGCTGATATAATCTTATCATATATTCAAAATATTCCAATACACCCCTTCAAGTTGGAGCATATGGATTGCATATGCCCAACTTGCATATCAAAAACCCAAAACGATCACGCCCTAAGGCTTTAGTAAAGATGTCAGCTAGTTGGAACTGAGAAGAAACATGAACAACAACAATGGACTTCGACTGAATATGCTCTCGAATTAAATGGCAATCAATTTCGATGTGTTTTGTGCGCTCGTGAAAATCAGGATTGTTAGCTATGTGAAGAGTGGATTTATTGTCACAGTACAAAATCATTGCTTGAGGAGGCATAATTTGAAAAGAAGATAGTAAACGTTTAAGCCAAATAAGCTCACTAGTAGCTGCGCGCGGTATTCTGCCTCCGCTGAAGATCTAGAAATAGTTGTTTGCTTTTTGGTTTCCCGTGAAATAGGACTATCACCAAGTCTTATGGAGTAACCTGTGGTGGAGCGCCGTGTAAGAGGACAAGAAGCACAATCCGAATCGCTATAACTAGTGAGCTGAAGGGAATAATGTCAAAGAATATACCAGCTCCAGGTGTTGTTTTTACATATCTAACAACACGCAATGCATCATCCCAATGTCTCTTCTTTGGATTATGCATGAATTGGGACAAGGTGTGAATGGAATATGAAAGCTTAGGTATGGTAATTGTTGAATCTAGGATCCTGAGATTATTTTGATGATCACAAATTTGTAAGGGAACATAATTTTGAATTAATGAACTTGTTGAGCTGATTTCTGAAATAGGATGTTCAAGTTCAGAAGTTGATAGGTCGACCAAAGCTAAAGGAACGGACGACCTATGCACGCATAAGACATATAAGAAGAACTCTATGTGTGTTGTGGTCGTCCTAAGCATATGAAGTGGTAAACCAATATTGAAGGAGAATGCATGTGAAGAGGAGCCAGAGTCTGAACGATCGACCAAAGATATAAAGGGGACGACCGAAGAAATGAGCTTAACAAGAGAAGTCGCCCGATGATGAGAATGGGCGACCGAAG
>LTAE01003830.1:0-35304 GCA_001647135.1 Pontederia paniculata | reverse complement strand
AAAAAATTCACATTTTCCTATGGAAGCTTGTACATAAGAAGTTACCAACAGCTTATCCTTAAATTTTGATCACTCTGTTCACCCTGCATGTGTGCTTTGTGGTCTTAAAGTGGAAATTGTTGATCACTTATTCTTCTCATGTCCTACCAGTTTGTCACTTTGGAAAACCTTTCAGGGAAAGTTATTGAGCTTTGATTACTTCAACTCATGGGCATGTGGGGACTGGATACATGAAGGCCAATTTCTCAATAAGCCATCAAGAGTCAATCCAAACCTTGCTAGCTTTCTATTTTTGGGGATTATGGAAGCTGAGGAATGATATCGTCTTTCGCTCCAAAAGGACCACAGTCATTGTGATATGGGAAAGGGCCTTGGCAAGCCTTTATGAGTGTGAATGTAACTCTGGTCCTGAGGGACAACTTTCCACTGGCCCACTGGTCAGCTGGAAGCTCCCTCCTCCCGGTTGGCATAAACTGAACTCAGATGGTTCTTTTATGCAACAGAGTGTGAGGGGGGTCAGGGTGTGAGGGGAGGTGCAAGCTACATCATTAGAAACTCTAATTGTAGCTTTGCTGCTGTAGGTGCTCCTGGAAGCAGCTTCTCCTAGGCTCTAGAAGCAGAAGCACAGGGCCTACAAAGTGGCATCCTCTTTTGAAAGATGCGAGGCTACAACAGATTGTGGATTGAAAGCAACTCTAAAATACTCATTGACTTGGTCTGGAAACACATCAATTTCCCTTGGAGAGTTAAGAATATAATGTTAAATATCTGGTCTGCCATAAACACTATTGTATCTTTCGAAGCACACTATATCCTGGGACAAGCAAATGGTGCTGCGGATCTGATAGCAGAACTGAGTAGCCGCTCAGATAACGATTTTTTGTGGGAGGAGGAACCCCCTCAATGCCTCCATATTTTTGTACTCGGATTGTGCCAAAGCTTAATGCAATTTGAAAATTTTCTTTAAAAACAAAAGAAAAACTTTCAACTAACCTGCTGGCGAGCTCGCTGGAGCTCCTGCTCAAGTTGAGTAAGTTTCAACCTGCTATTCTCTAGCTGTTGAACATATGCCTGGTACAGGCAAAAGGAAATAGATAAGACTAACAAGTGCATTCCTATCTTTACATATCATGTAGCCAAGCAAGGGCAATCTTGAAACTAACTATAAGAAAAAATATTGCATTCTCAAGGATAACAATACATATAATATAAGAATCCCCAGAACTACAAATCAAGTCAGAATCAGATAGTATATTCAAATGTGATAAACAATGTACAAGTACGAATAATTTGTTGAGACCTTTGAATCAGATAGTATATTAAAGTGTGATAAACAGTGTAATCAGATAGTTCCTGCATTATTTTCAGGAAGTCAGGACTCTCTTTGCTTCTTGATCTATCCTCTGTGTAACCTGTTTTCCTTGTCAATGAAAGATTTCTGGATGACTACCACCTTGCTAGTCATCATTTTTTCTCTTAAATGAAAAAAAAAAACAATATACAAGTACAAATAATTGCTTTAGAAGGATGGATTACTATTTTATTATCACAAATCTCTTGATTTTAGGCTTGCACCGTTAATCATGAATTACATATATGAACAAGTGTGAAATGATTTTTAGTGGTAAAAGCTAACTAGATTGAGAGTAGCCATATATGTTTGTGTGTGTGCATGTGAGTATATATAATATATGATGAAAGAGGTATAGAGGTGAACAAGGGATAACGAAGATTCTTCATGACACAGATTAGTTGAGGCGAAGCCTTGGATTACTGAAGTGAAAACATGGAAAAGAACTCTCCCCTCTCCAGCCAAAGATGTTCCAAGGCATGATAACCTCAATAGACTAGTTCATGAGATACCTAACTTTTACGGTGGCCTAAAATTTGGCTGGGCGCAAAACAGATCTGGAGAAAGCATAAAGATGACTGCTAGTAACAAAATTCAACCTGCACTCTGGATAAGTCATGGATGATACCAATCTAGAAAACTTAAGGAGTTCCATAATGTCAAATGTAACAAAAGATAAACTGAAAATCAGAATAACATCTTATCATCTGCCTTCCAACAACAATGGAAAGGTATTATAAACATAAATTGGATAGTTCACCTTTTTCCTTAACTGGCTCTTTCTTGCAGCTTCATGGTTCTGGGCAAGGCGGCGAAGTGCCTGCCCATGCAAAATAGCAAGCTATATGAATAATTGCAGTAACAATAATTTGAGGCTAATTAGAAATTACGATAAATACATCACATTTTGGTCTGATGCTTTGTCCTTCGACCAGTCACTAGAGTCGGAGGCAGCTAAAATTGCAAGCTGTCCAGCTTCTAACTGCAAATTAGGAATAAGAGTCCATCGACCACAAGCATATTGAACATCAAATTAACTTTTATCATTATCCGCAACATGCTCCATCTTGAGAATCAAAATTTCATGCGCCAATAAAACAGCAAGCATCCATAAATGCTACTATTACTCTAGAACTTAGATTTTACCAAATGATATACAAAGTTCAAAACAAGAAAAATTGAAAAGGCATGCTTATAAAGAAATAGGCCAGTCGACTTGTAATTATAACAAGTACAAAGGAAACCATTCTAAAAAAGTACAAAGGAGATCAAGTTGAAAGCACAACCCTAAGCTAGTAATGTTTCTTAACTCAATACCAAAGCAAGCAGCATACACAATAATGGAATCTAAGAAATTTGGTAAGAAACAGGATACACTTTTTTGCAACACTGTCATTCTCAGAATAAACCAATCATCATGATCTAAATCAGTCACGTGAGCATGATGACAAATCTTGCAATTGATGCTAGATTCTCCATTTTTACTTCCAATAAGAGTATAATTCTTGTTTCACAATTTCTGAGCAGATTAATAGACGGCAAAAGTATATGTCATAATTCTGGTTAGTTAACCACCTCTAATGTCTTACAGCTACGTAGTTATTTGCCTGGCACTTTTCATTATGCTGTAATAATTAGGGGAACAAGAAAGAAAATACATAAAAAGAAAATTTGAAACCAGTAAGATCCCACAACAAATCTGAATAAACGTCAACTCTAAATTTCTAAACAACCATGCAACGGCAAACGGCGAGGCAGGCAAATGGATGCAGGCAGCATGCAATTATATTTTGAGGATCTAAATAATGAGAAATCTTCATGCAACATATAATTTCAATGAAATAAAGAATTTCATTAATAGAATAGTCCTGCGGGTAATGAGAAGCTAAAAAATGAAGCCCATGTCTTTGAAATCCAACGAGAGTAATGCCTAAAAAAAATAGAAAATGAGAGAGCCAAAGGCAGAGGAACTAGAGACACCTTGTATTGATCTGCTTTATATATGACATAAAGAATGGAATTTCATCCACGTTCGAATTGACATCAATAGTCAAGTTGATTACGCATTGTGCGAACGAACAGACAGACAAAAGGGAGACTCTTTGGTTTAGGTTATTTAACCTCTGAGATACTACGGTGGTAGCTTGGTCAACAAGACAAGAACAAGCACTTGCTTAGATTGAAAAGTCTCTCTTGTCTATCACAAAGAGTCCCTACTATTTCACATTTTTCAGGAAAACTAACTACCATTCAAACTATCCCCGTCTTGTAGCCAGGGGAGTCAAGTATGCCGGCTGATATCGCTTTTCAACAACGAGTGATTCCATTGGCCGGTACAAAGGCATCTCGACTATGGAGGCTTGGGTAGCTAGAGCATCGGCTAGGCTGCAAGCAGCAGGTTGCTGGTTCAGGCGTGATGGCTCTCAGCTTTCGTGAATGAAATGACCTACGGATAGGAGAGTCTCGAATGAATAGGGTTGGTGAAAAGAAGGATCAATTGCAGTGACTACAGACTGCGAGCAAATGGCAATCATCAGGAATGCAGGTTACTCATATCATTAACATGCCCAGAGGCCAATATGATGGTAGGTACCATTGATGCTACATTGCTGCTTTATGCTGGCAGCAGTGATGCTTATGGTGACGCAATATTGCAATTGCACCAGTAAAGTTGTAACCTTAATCATAAGCGAATAAGTAAACAAAAAAAGCAAGTCTACATATGATGAAAAAGTTTATACTTATCGGCATTTTAAAAAAAGACATGCATGCTCCATATGGTTTCTTAGTATTCTCATGTTCTCTTGCATCACTTGCTGCCACACAAATGCAAATCACTTTCTGGAGTATCCGCAAACTGCACAATGTTCTAAGTTGAAACTCGCTTAGCAAGGTCCACATCTTTATGCACCAATTAGCCACTGTATTCATGTATTTTACAAATCATCATGAGAAAGTAATGCATGTCAAATGCAAAATGTTATAGATATATGTAACTATATTTCCACCATAACTGCCCAAATCTGTGCAATATAAAAGTTGGTATGTATATCTACTGATTCTTCACTATGGAAAAGGTAGCTTTAGAAGAACCCACCTCAGTAACTACAATGATTGTTCCCTGTAATGCATCCAAATTTATTGCAATGATTCTTCTAAGTAATAAACTCCGCCTATGTTTATAGCCGGTCCCAAGCCCGGATAAAGGAGGAGAGTTGTGTTAGGCCTCGATAGCCAACGTAAAACCCCGTCGAATCTCATGAACATGGATCAACAAAGATATTGTGTGAATGCTAGGTCGTTACCCATAAGTAACGTGTTGTATTGCTCGAGTACAGTGACAAGAGTCGCTGCATCCTCGCTTGAATGCAGTGTGGAATAAGCAAGGACTACCGCACTCTAATGGACAGAGGCGGCTAAAGAAGCTAGTTCATGAGAGTAAGATCAGATTAGGTTCTTGGAGCATTGGGACGTTGAATGGGAAGCGTTTCGAGGTGGCACAAGTAATGAGTAAGCATAAGATTAATATATTGTGCTTACAAGAAACTAGATGGCAAGGAGACGGAAGTAAAGAGATCAATGCTAACGGTTCCAAACTTTGGTATACAAGTAAGGTAAAGAGAAAAAATAGTGTTGGTATTATTGCAGATGAAGAATGGAGGAAGAATGTTGTGAAAGTTAAAAGGATTGAGAATTGAATCATATCCGTGAAAGTAATTGTTGGAAAGATACAATGAACATTATTAGCGCATATGCACCTCAGGTAGGGGCAGAATCACATCTCAAGGAGAAGTTTTGGGCAGATATAGAAGAGTTGATTGAAAGTACACCGCCAATCAAGAATTTTTTATTGGGGGAGACCATAATGGACATGTGGGTAAAGAGGCATGACCACATCAAGGGTTCATTGATGGTTTTGATTTTGGGGAGTTGAATAAGGAAGGGAAAACTATTATTGATTTTTCTTTAGCATACAACCTTAGATTGGCAACACTTGTTTTAGGAAGAGTGAGGAACATCTAATCACATACAAAAGTGAAACTCATAGGTCTCAGATTGATTTCTTTTTACAAGGGAATCCTGATAAAAGATGGTGTACTAATTGCAAAATAATTTTTGGGCATGTGATGACCACACAACATAGATTGTTAGTTCTTGATGTGAGAATTAAATGTATAAAATCAAAACGTCAAACAATTTCCAATCGAAAGATCAAGTAGTGACAGTTAAAGGGAGAGAAACGAGAGACTTTTAAGAGTAAGTTATTGGAGGAAGGGGTGTGGGAGTTACAAGAAAATGTCTAGCATCATTTAAAAGACTATGGCACAAAATGTTGAAATAGTCACTAAAGCAATTCTAGGAGAATCAAAAGATTTTGGACCACGAGATAAGTAGATTTGGTAGTGGGATGAAGATGCACAAGAAAAGGTGCGTAATAAGAAAAATTATTTCAAAGCTATACACTTGGACAATAGCTTTGACAATTGGAAAAAGTATCGCTTGGCTAAAAGGGTGGCTAAGAAGGCAGTCAGTGAGGCTCGTGCTAAAGCATATGAGGGATTTTATAAGGAGTTAGGGACAAAGGACAGGGAACAAAAAATTTACAAGATTGCAAGGAATAAAGAGGAGTCAAAAGATTTTGATCAAGTAAAATGCATAAAAAATGAAGTTGATAATGTTTTAATCATTGAGGAGGATATTAAGAATAGATGAGAAGAGTCATTTTATAAATTATTCAATGATGGATGTGAAGATTCTCATTACGAGTTGGAGGACTTGGTTGTTAGTGAAAGTGAGCTTAATAGGTCATTTTATGAAGTTGCGGAGGTTAGAGAAACTCTTAAGAAAATGGAGAATGGTAAATTGTTGGACCGGATGGTATTTTTTTTTTTGAAAGGTATTCCGATTGAAGTTTGAAAATGTTTAGGAGACAAAGATGTGTTGTGATTATGTAAACTGTTTAATGAGATTTTATGGTCGAAAAAGATGCTTGATGATTGGAGGACAAGTACGTTAATTTCTATTTACAAAAATAAAGGAGATATTTAGAATTGTGCAAATTATAGAGGGTTAAGCTTATGAGTCATAAAATGAAACTATGAGAAAAAGTGATTGAACATAGGTTAAGAGTAGAAACTAATATTTTTGAGACACAATTTGCATTCATGCCAAGAAGATCCACTATAGAGGCGATCTATTTACTAAGGGGGATGATGGTAAAGTATCAAAGTAGAAAAAGAGACTTACATATGATTTTCGTTGATTTAGAGAAGGCGTATGGTTGTGTAACAAGAGATGTACTTTGGAAAGCCTTGCAAAAGAAAAGAGTGGGTGTTGCCTATATTAAGCTTATACAATATATGTACGATGGAGCATTGACTAAGATTAGGACAGTAGGAGGTAAGACAAAAACATTTTCTATAAGAATTGGCCTACACCAAGGATCATCTTTAAGCTCATATTTGTTTAACTTAGTTGTCAATGCTATAACTGAGAGTATCACGGAGGAGGTACCTAAGTGCATGATCTTTGCTGATGATATAGTACTTTTAGCGGATTCAAAAGAAGATATTAATGCGAAATTGAAAATATGGAGAAACACGTTGGAGTCAAAAGATTTCCATTTAATTATGAATAAGACAGAGTATATGCATTGTAATTTCACAACTAGACAACTTAGAAGCGATTTGGAAGTTAGGTTAGGAGATGATACAATTTCTCAAGTGACAAAGTTTAACTACTTGGGATCAATTATAAGACAAGATGATGATATTGATGATGATGTTAACCATAGAATTCAAGTTAGCTGGTGTCAGTGGAGGAAAGCTATTGGATTCCTTTGTGATAGGAATGTACCTCATAAGGTTAAAGGAAAATTCTACCGCACTGCTATAAGACCAGCAGTGTTATATGATAGTGAATGCTGAGCTATGAAGGGACAACATGAACATAAAGTGAGGGTAACTGAAATGAGGATGTTGAGATGAATGTGTGGTCATACTAGAAAGGATAAGGTTAGGAATGACCATATACGTGAATGAGTCGAAGTGATCCCTATTAGCGAGAAGATGGTAGAGAATCGCTTGAGGTGGTATGATCATGTTCAGAGAAGACCATTAAATGCCCTAGTAAGGAGGGTAGATCAAACAATCTGAAGTTCGATTAAAAGAGAGAGAGGGAGGCCAAGGCGAACACTTGGCGAGTTAATAGAACGAAATCTATTGGCGAATAATATATCCAAAGATTTAGTTATTGATAGAGCGCAATGGTGTCATATGATCCATGTAGCCGACTCCACCTAGTGCAATAAGACTTTGTTATTGTTGTTGATTCTTCTCAGTACATCCTTCCATTGTATACTGAAACCAAATTCAGTGATAAACAAGATTGACCACTTGGTTGTTTATGCTCAGAAATATGATTGACCACTTTGTGCTTTATTCTCCACCCCCTCACCCATCCACCCACGAAAATAAATAAAAAATAAAGATTGACCACTTTGTGCTCATGGAGCACTTTTCAATTCATTTGGACATAGATAAAGTAAAGCCATACAACTTAGACTAGCAAACCAGTTAGCCGTACAAAATGACATTAGCAATTGTATAAGATTCTTTTCCAGGTACAGTAAAGTCCATAACTGTTGTTTTCATCAATACCCGGTATAAAATTAGTAAGTTCAAATCAATAATTTGGATGGCTATACAAGGTAGTCAACCGTTATCTTCTAAAAAATTAATTAGCAATCCCCTAAAAGAAAGAATAATAATTAGCAAAGGTATTACTAGATAAATTTCCAAAAAAATTGTTCCCAACTCCACGGACAACTAAAATTTAGCATGTATCTCATATTTGCATGAAGCAAAATCAAGTACAGAACAAGCCTTCCTTTCTTGGTGGATACTGGGAAGAAAAATAAAAAAAAAAGAAGGGGGGAAACTTTCAACTCTTGATGCAAACAAAGCACGCAACTTTAACATTTAAAATGAGGGAACTCTATTAAATCAAGTGAACTCAAAGACCAAAAAAAAAGGACAAACCATCTTTGCCACAGAAAGGTCGACCAAAAGGACGAACAAAAGGAAACGAAGGATCAACCACGACTAACTCACATGCTCGGAAACCCGGACAACGAATCAACGAAGCTCGGGATACTTCCGGGCGCCTGCTTACCATTTTCCACTCTGACCCCGCCCCTCCTACTCCCCATCCAACGTCACCATCACTTGCACCACCACCTCCGCCGACGCCGCAGTCGCTACCAGCACCGCTATAACGCCAAAGATAAAAACTTTCATGCCCAGAGGGCCTCAGAAACCCCCTCTCCGAGCGGAAGAATCCAGAGGAACCCACAAAAGCATCAACCTTTACCGAAGAAGCAATAAATACAAAGCCAAATCAGCTCGTCACGGAGGACAACTCTCCAACCCTTATCCGTACACTGCAAGCAGTCGTCCACACGACCCTCAAGAAGGAGATCAAAATCCCTCAATCCGGACGGAAATAGCACCAATTGAAACTGAATCGAAAGGGAGAGAAGCGAATTCGACTCCAATTCGACTCCAGAGCTCCAAAAACCCTAGAATTTGGGGGGTAAAATCCGTGTGTTCACGGCCGTTGGCTGCATCCTACTACTCCCTCTCATTCTGTACAACAAAAAACATCGGATATCGTAACATAAATTAATTAAATAAATAACAATATTGTTGTTTAGGCGCCATCTTTATAGATCGTATTTTATTATTTTTATAAATATTTAATAAAGTGGTGCAATTGAAAATTTTTGAATTATTTTAGTGAATAAAAGAAATATTTCGTGGGGATGGGGGATTGATGAGGTTGGAGGGCACTTCTCCAATCTCCAATTCCCAGCTTTCAATCTTCTTGAGAGGAGACAAAATTTTATTTAATTTTCTTTTCTTCTCTTTAATTCGAGGAACCGTCTTCATGAGCTGGACTTGGCAGAAAAATATAGTTTAGTATGATCCGATTGTTGTCCCTACCCTGTAAATCTTATTTGTTTTAGCTTGAAATGTTTTACTAAGAAAATAACTATAAAACAATGAATTTAACATGTCCAAACAATAAATTTCAAATATAAATTATTTAATAGGTGACAAGAGAGAGGTTTTGTAATGCGCGGATCCGGTAACCCGCCAATAAGGGCAAAACCACTATAAATACACCCTAGGGGTTTGAGCCACAATTTTTTCGTATTCAAAAAAAGTTCGTGGCCGGCCCTAGGTAAGACAAAAATATTCTTCCCCATCTTCATAATTGTTCTTCGATTCGTCCCTCATCCCATGTGTTTTATTCGGCCTAGGAGCACAAGCTCCATGATCTCAGCAGGAGAGACGTCGGAGAGGATGCTCCCGAACACATAGGACAAACCCCAACGAACCCGATTTTTTCGGGCGGATTCCTTATACATAAAATAATATATTAGACGTGCATGTTTTCGCGGGTTTTTCGCTAGAGATTTGTACTGTACACAAAGGGGGCATAGATAGGAGAGTTCTCCCCTCATGAATCGCGAGCGACGGGATCAGGCGGCGGCGCGGACGCGCGCCAGGCGAGACGCGCGATGTGCGTGGGTGCGCTAGGTCACGCACGCGATGTGCGCAGGTGCTCCAGGCAATGCACGCTGAGCGCGCATGGCGATGTGCGTGGGCGCGCCAGGCGATGTGCGCGAGCGCGCCAGGCGACGAGCGCTGAGCGCGCCAGGCGACGAGCGCTGAGCGCGCCTGGCAATGTGCACGGGCGCGCTAGGTGACACGCGAGCGCGCCTGCCGATGTGCTCGGGCGCACCAAGTGACGCGCATGGGCGCACCAGGCGACGCGAGCGGGCCTGCTAAGTGAAGCGCACTTGGCAATGAGCATGGGTGCACCAGGCGATGTGCGCGGGCGTGCCAGGCGACGCGCTGAGCACGACTGGGGATGTGTGCCAACGCGCCAAGCGACGCGTTGAGCGAGACTAGGGATGTGCGCCAGCGCGCCAAGCGACACACGCGCGTCATGCGACTTTTAGAGTGCCATGCGCCAGGACGCAGAGTGCGACCCACAGGCGCAGGCACGCGCCAAGTGTCGCAGGGCACGACCCACAAATGCGAGCGAGTATCATGGGGCGATTGTATATACACGGCCTAGACAAGCCTTAATGAGCGGGTCTTGAGTATGTGAGCAGTGGAAGTCTTGGGACACAACAGAATTACGAAGCGCGTCGTGCTTTATGTCTTGTGTGGGGCGTCAAGACAGGGGCTTGGTTGTGATTGTGTGGCGACGCTTGAGTGGGCGCTTCGTGGGCACTCAAGCGGCGCTTCTCCGATAGGACACGGAGCTTGAGCGTCGACGTCTAAGCATGCACTTGTCTTGTGATGCACGCTTAGGAAACATCAAGAGGAGCACTGAAGCGGCAGGGTTCCGAAGGGACACGGGCACACCAAGGGGCACGGGCGCACTGTCGAGGCAGCGAGTGCACCGAAGGGGCGTTTCGATCACGTTGCGAGCGTCTATCCCACTATTGTGGCATGCACAGCGGAAACATCAACGTTTGCATGGGCAATGAGCAAAAATATTGACGATTGCTTGAGAAATAAGATTTTTTCATTAAACAAGGCAAAATGATTACAACCGGGTTGGGGATAGCATACTTCTCCTCAATATACAACAGGTCCAGGGCATAGGATGGTGAAGAGTAGCATGGAGGGCCATCCAGGGGATGCATTTTTACGATTCGTACTTATTACGACAATGTCACTAGTTGGCATCCCTAAGGAACCTCGGTAAAATCCCTCAAAATGGGAATGTTTACATGGAAAATCCTAAGAAGGCAAGAAAGATAACTTGGGAGCATTCATTTGATGTCCCTTGACAAAAGTGCGTGTGGCCCATGAGAACAGTGACGTGCGGCCGAGCGCGCGGAGCTTTGCACTGACGCATGGCTTGGGCGCGGTGTGGTGCTGCAGGGCTGCAGAGCGTCGATGTTTGAGCAGGCAACGAAGATGATCCGTGACATTCTCCCCCATCAAAGTCGGTGGCGTCCCTGGCGCCATTGATCTGAGTTGTCCTGGATTTTTGTCTTCAATCTGAACTTCGCACTTTGACTCTTTGTTCGTCAAGATCCTTTCGACATTGGCTTCTAGAGACTTGCAGAGCATCGACTTGTTCGGCTTGGTGCGTTGGGAGCTTGCCTCAACTCCATGGCATTTTCTGAGCAGTCCCCAATGGAAGATAGGGGTATTATTGAAGACTTCGGATAAACTCCAACTTGAATGATGCTTTGCCCACCTTTTTCACGATGTGGAATGGGCCTTGGAAGCGGCAACGTTATCCGGGGGAGTTGTCGCCTTGGCGAGCAGCTTCACTCGGACAAATTCACCCACTTGGAACTTGTTGCTTGATGCATCTGCATGCTTCCGCTCGTTGTCTGGAGCTTTGGGATCTTTTGTCTTCTTTGGAGTTGGTCGAGGGCGCGGCAAGGGCGCGCTTTGGGACTTGCCACCAGAAGTTGTGGTCTTGCCTTGGTTCTTCTTTCCTGCAGGCGAGGCCGCGGTCGAAGGCTTTGATCGCCTGGTTTCGGTGTGGAGCGCTTGAGAACCCATCGAGACATTGGCGATTTTTTCGGGATGAGACTTGGGCATCCGAGGGATGCATTGCATGGATGAGAGCATCTTGAAAATGGCGCTCTTTCCCTGTCAGAGAGGGACAATGCAGGAGCTCCTTGTGTCATTGATCACCAAGGAATTAGTGAGTGTCTCGACTGATGCGGCAATGTTGTCGAGGAAGTTCAATCCCACCACAAGGTCGTGATTATCCATCGGGATGACGGTCAGGCTAGCAGCTCTTGACCATTTGCCAAGACACACCGCGATGTCTTGAGCGATGCCCGCGGTAGGCACATCACTCGAGTTCACAGCTTTGAACTGCGCCTTGTCTCTTGAGAGCGGAAGCTTGAGTCGCTTTGCAGTACTCTCCAAGATGAAGAAGTCAGAAGCTCCAGTGTCGATGAGGCCTTCACGTTCACTGTCAGCTTGGTGAAGAGAAGACTTCCTTGGTTGGGCGTCGGCGAAGTCGACATGGAATTAAGGCTATGCATGGCTCCTAGGCATTTGGGCGGTGGAATGCTCCTCCCCTTCTTCTTAGCCTTGTGTGACATGGTGTTGACGGCAGCGCGCTTTGGACAATCTCGCGTCCAATGCGGTCCATCGCAGGTGTAGCAAGGATTCAGCGCCTTTGGCAGCTTGGACTTGTCCAGGATGAATGACTTTGTTACCGGAGGCGTCTTGCTACGGTCATCGCGATGGGGATTGGGCGTCCACCGATGCGATGCTTGGGAGTCGCCTCCCCCACCAATGCCCTTGTCGTGGGGCTTTGGTGGCACTTGTCGTGAGTTTGGGTACTCCATGAGAGCTTCGGCGACAGACATCATCGAGTAGAGGTTGGTGCAGCGCTGGCGATCCAACTCAATGCGGGCCCAAGGCTCGAGCACGTTGATGAATCTTGCTCGGAGGATTTGCTCGTCAACTCGAGGATTCTGAAGGCGTAGCTCGAAGAACTCCTTGACGTACTCCTTCAATGATCCTTTCTGTTGGAGAAGGAACAACACCAAGTTTGCCTCCATGTTCGAGTTCGCGGAGCAGAAGTGAGCGTTGAGCACCTCATAGAATTCTTCCAACGTCTCGATCTGGTCAATGTCGCCATGGTCGATGTCCTCACAAATGCAGCACCACCAAAGGTTGGCCGCATCTTGCAGGAAGAAGGATGTGTTGATTATCATCCTCTCTTCTGATGTAATGCCATGGGCTTCGAGGTAGCGCCCAAAATTCCAAAGGAATTCCTTGATTTCTTTATCCGATTGCTCGCCTTTGTAGGGATGTGGCCTCGGGACATCAATGGGTCGTCGATCTTGGGAAGAACTAGTGCTAGTCCCATGATCGCTTGATGAGAGACGTTTAAGCAACTTCAGCTTGTTGTCGAACTCCTCCTTGAGTGCATCTCTCATGGCCGCCAACTTGCGTCCATTGATTGCCTCAAATTCATGATCGTCGCCTCCATGGTCTCCACACGGGCGTAGAGTGGAGCAACTTCGCTTTGCACATATGGAATGCTTAGTGATTCGTGGGAGAAGACATGCTCCTTGAGCGCTTGCATCTCCATTCCAAGACGGGCGAGCCGGTTCTCCAATGCGGCCACGGCATCCTTGGATCTTGCGTGGTCATGCTCTGGGCGGGCGGCGCATGAGCGTGGTCTTGCCTTACTGGTTCATTCAGCACCTCTGAATTGGAATCCTTTGGCGAGACCCAGAGCAATCCCAGCAAAGTTGCTCAAATATCACTTGTCACGGGGCGATTGTGTGGACACGGCCACATGCGGCGTCTAGGCGAGTGAGGCGCCTAGACAAGCCTGAATGAGCGGGTCTTGAGTTTGTGAGCAACGGAAATCTTGGGACACGAAGGGACCGCGGAGCGGCGTCGTGCTTGATGTCTTTCGTGGGGCATCAAGATGGGCGTTTGGCAGCGATTGTGCGCTGACGCTTGAGTGGGCGCTTCGTGGGCACTCGAGCGGCGCTTCTCCGATAGGACAGGGAGCTTGAGCATCAACGTCTAAGCGGGCACTTGTCTTGTGTGGCAGATCTTAGGCGACGTCAAGAGGAGCGCTGAAGCGGCAGCATTCCGAAGGGACACGGGCCACCAAGGGGCGCGAGCACACCGTCGGGGCCACGAACGCACCGAAGGGCCATGGGCGCGAAGGGGCATTTCGGTCACAACGCGAGCGTCTATCCCGCTATTGTGGCATGCATATCGGAAACATCAACGTTTGCATGGGCAATGACCAAAAACATTGATGATTGCTTGGAAAATGAGAGCTTCTCATTAAACAAGGTAAAATGATTACAACCAGGTTGAGGATAGCATGCTTCTCCACAATATACAACATGGGCGCGCCAGGCGACACGCGTAGAGCGCGCCTAGCGATGCACGCCGGTGTGCTAGGCGATGCGCATGGGCGCGCCAGGACTTTCAGAGTGCCATGCACCAGGATGCAGAGCGCGACCCACAGGCGCGTGCATGTGCTAGGCGTCATAGGGCGCGACCGACAGACGCGTGCATGCTCCAAGGGATGCAGGATGTGCGCGGGCGACACACCACACGCGACACATGGCGGGGACATGGCGGGCGTGAGCGGTGTGCGGCAAGCGGATGCGGAGCGCAACAAGCGGCGCGACGATGGTGGAAGTACAAGACTCTCGCTGTTAGGAAAACCTAAGGATCTTGATGAGGTAAAGGTACAAGATTAATAATAAAACAAATAACCGACTATTGTTTGAAGTCGAAATGTTAATGATATAGGGCGGGTAGCGTGGCTACCACTTAGTTACTGTTGTTCAGCTAGCTCCTGCTATGCAACGAAGAGGATACACGTGCATCCTCCTCTTTTTAGGGCATTTGTCATGGTTAATGCACCACCACTGGCAGTCCGGCGTACCCACAAGACTCATGAGCAATTAACTGAATTACCCAAAGTCATTTTAATCCATTAGTGAGATAACATCAAAGATGGAAAATGAAACCTCATATCAAAGCCACTTACATATTTAAATTAAAAATGCATCTTATTGATGTTGTTCCAGGACATGAGATATAATCCTAATGTTGTTCCATGATATTGTTATTTTCCTGATGTTGTTCTAGGGTAGAAGATACATTTGATCTCCTGATGTTGTTCCAAGAAAGCATGACTTGACATTTATGATTATGACAAGCATACTTTATGTTATTTATCCTGATGATTTTTGTTGAGGTATAGAAAGCCTGATTTAATGCCATATTAATACCCATGTTCATGCTGATTTTTCTATTTACCTATTGTATTTACTTGTTGCCTTACATACTAAGTGTTTTATACTCATGAGATATCGTTTCTCCTGTGTTGAATCCCACATGTAACAAGGTTGTGACGGATTCCTGATGGTGGTGGTGTGCACGATAGCTGACACTCGTGGTGGATACTATATGCACATGGATGACCTTTTGAGTCTCTTTTGTTATTAGGTCTCAATGTTTAGAATAATTGAGTTGTATGGCTAACAGTCAAGATATTGAACTTCATGTTTTTGAGGGACATGTAGACTCTTAGTTTGATTCTTTTCAGCATATTATCTATTGGACCTTTTAGTTATCTCAGCCTTGGTTCCATTGCTCTATTTATTCTGCTTTTTTTAACTAGTCAAAGGGTCAAGATGTAAGTCAAAGTTCTGCTTGACATGTAGCGTTTCTAGGTCCACATTTTTGCCACGTGGCAGAGTGTTGGATTTAGGGTCGTTACACCCTTTGTTTAGGATTTTTTTTCTTATTTTTCTTAAGATTTGGTCAACTCGGTTTTTCACTTAATTTTTTCAACATTGAACACAAACAAAAAAAACCTTCAAAAAATTCAATTTCCTTATTGGATAATGGATTTGCGAGGTTAGTTTGAGTATCTTACATATGGTTAATGGAGGGAGGATGTAGTGATAAAGCCCACTGATTGAATATAGGAGAAGATGGATCCCACACCTTCAAATAATTAAACGAAAGAAGCAAATACGAAATTACATGAAAATTTAAAAGATATGAGTACTACGAAATTAATACCAATTTGAAATTCAAATTATTGATGATATAAGAAATTCTCAGCATCTTAGAAGATCTTTTATTATTTGTAAACTTAATTATTGATTTATCTGTATCAACAAAAACATGGTTCTTGTTGTGTGGAAGGCTGATGATATAATCAAGCTTGTCAGAATTAAATCATAAAATCGTAAGAGTTTAAGATTTTACCTCATAAATTTGATTCAAATCGTAATAGAATCATATTTTGAGTAGACTCGTGTAGACTTGTGACACTACAAGAATAATATGAGTCAGTGACATGCATTTAACTATAGCTTTAGCTATCACAAAATTGTCGCTAATAGCAACATTGTTTGAGACGAAATGACGACAAGGGAAAAATGAATTTTATTGTTTTTATTAAATAGTAATAATGATGGATTATTGATGGAGATAATGATGAAAACGAGTCAGCGACATGCTTAGAGTTGTCGTTAAAAGTGAAAAAATAACTAATGACCTAGTGACGGGTTTTCAAAGATTTAGCGATGTAACACTTCTGTTGTTAATTCTCATGCCCTAAATTCCCTTCTTCCTTTTCTTCTTTTGTTTTCTTTCCTGCACTCATGTCTCCTCTTCCCCATCCTCCGTCCTCCCTATCTACAGGTAAGACATTTCACTTGTCGTCCTCCACCATCTCCCTCGCCGTGCACTCTCCTCACACCTGTGAGGAGGCGCCCATAATTCGCGAATTAATTCGTTATCATTGTTAAATTTCGTTGAAATAGTAGATTTCACATTATAATCATATATTCAATGATTTCGATAAAATAAATTAGGGTCTATAGATACAAATATTTAAATATTTTAGGATAATATTTTATACTAAAGATATATAATAATTATTTTATAGTAAATTGATTTCGAATGTAAACTCTACGAGTTTGCGATACAAATTCATGAGGAAAAAAATGAGTTTACTCAAACGCTTGATATTGACAAGCTTGGATCTAGTAAAAGAACATGGGCCATCCCATATACAAGATACTGTGAACAAATATTTCATCAAAGGAAATCAATCCTAGGTTGTTAGCACAAGTACTATGAATAAAACATTATAGCTTCCATTTATTAGTTTGGTGCAAATTTATTTTAGCAAACACAATCTATATGAATTTATTGCTAAATATTTAAAAAATGACTATAAGTTGGATGGATAGTTGTCCACGAATTGGAGTAGGTGTATGATCCAATCATACAAGATTTAAGGTGATAATCAATGTTATTATAATTGGACCAAACATCAAATTGGAGTGTCTCATGGTTCACGGTTAGATTGGTTGAATCGGGTTTGAATGAATTAAATCAGATTTTAAGAAAATAATAATATTATTAGTTAGTAACAAATGCCTTTCAAATATTTCAGAAAAAATTATACTATCAAATCCTATTCATAAATTACAATTGAATACTAATCTAAACATATCCATCAATAATTTATAATAAGTCCCAAGTATCAATAATAAATTGAATATCAAATATGTTACGAACATATATAGATTAAATATCAAATTGGTTTTAAACATCCATAATCAAACATCAAATAAGTTCCACCCATACATAAAAAAAGTGATTCAATATTCATCAATAATATCATACTTCATATCTTTAAAACTTTAATAAAAATTTGTTATCAAATAAAAGTTTCAAAATTAATCAAGTCCTCAAACAAAATAGCCAGCATTTATTAATAACATCTTGATTATCATCTTCATCTTGAGATTCCATTGGATTCACTCCACAATCTTCAAAATATGCAACATAGAAATATCATAACTTTTAACATCCTTGATTAAATACATAATAGAGAATCAACACCAATATCATAAAATTAACATATTGTATAATTATTTAAAACACTTGGGACTCTAACATCTTTTGGAATTTCTTCCTTAACCATATTCTTAAGTTCATCATAGTGAGGTTCTCCTTCTTCTTTTTTCATAATCCAATTCGATTTTATCAATTGACTTGACATCAAATGGAACATATGTTTCTTGAATGTTGACATTCTAAAAATCAAGAATAAAGAATATAATTATTTTGATACCTGAAATAATATAGAACTAAAATTATGTATGAACTAAAAATGGAAACTTTTTTCTTTCAACCTCAAATTATAATGAACGTAAACAAGATCATTTAACATTTCGTGCTCCAACCTATTTTACTTTCTAGTATGAATACGTTCAAACACATTCCAGTTGTGTTCACATACAGAAGAAGAAGCGATTTGGCCAAGGATTCTTATAGACAATTTTTGCAAATTTGGAACATCATGACCAAATAAGCGCCAACATTCGCATTTCATTTAATATGAAAAGAAGGTAAGTTAAAGTTAATCTTAGAATTTTTCAAGTTAAAGAAAAGCATGCCCATATTTTAACTTTGTCATGTTGAAGTGAAAACCTAAAAAGAAACAAATAAAAATACAATGTGGGACCAACATTTACCTAGTTGAGTAGTTTTGCTACATGCAAAAGCTTTTGGATGAGAAAAATGTAATCCACAATATTGGAAGATATTTAGCTCATCCAATATAGATGTGTTTATAGATCAACCATCTATCTTGCCAATCATATTTAGCACATACGCATTACGTGAGACTTGTGGCAAAAGGATGATTGGTCATTCTGAATAGAAATATTAAGATAATATTTAGTTGCATGAAGGCCTTGGTGCAACATACAATCCCATTCCTTATCTATAATATTAATATAAGGCTTGTACAAGATTTTCTTATTTTTAAATATATTCATAATACCTAAACGTGCTCCTTACATGCCTTCATAAATATAATCTAAAGATGACTTCACATTAATGTCACAAATTCTCAACAAACATATCAATGGAGCCATAATCATGACAAATAACAAATAATTATTCCAAAAGTTTTCATCCAACACAATTTCTTCGTCATTCTTTTCTTTCAATTTTTTTTAAAAATCAACACTACTTACTAAGGTTGTAAATCACCCTTGTGTTGATGCAAACTATTTAAAAGCAATTAAAGTAGTTGTGAAGCGAGTTGCACCGAGACGAATGATTTCATGCCAACCTTCTCTCTTTCTTAGCAAATTCAAAGTGACCTTGTGATTGTATACAAATAAAATCACTTTGGAAACTAGGACTACTAAACTCTCTAATATAGGCATCTCTCCAACATCTCTCAATATCAAATTAATATGGTGGGCAACACAATGTGACCAAAAGATAAAGGGATATTTCTCCATTAGATTATTACCTGCAACTTTGTAGTTTGCTCCATTTTCTGTAACTAACCATATGAACCACATTTCGGGGGTCGACCCATTCAACAATTTCACTAAATAGATTGCACAAATTTTTAACATTGGTACAAATATCAGAAGCTTTAACTAACTTGATAAAAAGAAATCCCTTTAGGACAGTAAATAAAAAAATTAATCAAAGATCTTTGCCTTATGTCCATCCACTCGGCTCCCATGATGGTGCAAACTATTTCACTCCAAGTGTTTCCAAAGGAAACAAATTAGCAACTTCACTTGCATCTGAGCATCATGCAATATATTTATAGGCAATACATGAAAACAAGGATGCTTATATTCATGACCCGTGCTAGAAATTCTATCAATAGCAACTTGGAAATAGGTTGAATTGCAAGCGTTAAATGGAATACATGAATCCCCAAACCCCTTGCAATTTCTAAGTTAGTATCTTTCTAATTTTCCTTACTTCACATGCATGCTTTGATACTATGTTGTGAATGATCATCTGCACCAACTTGAAAAATATGACTCAATTTTAGAATTCTTCCTCTTTCCTATAGCATGGACTTGAGACTGATTATCATTGCCTTCACTTGATTCATTTGATCTTCAATCAATCCTTGTTTGTCCTTATTTTTGTGACATAGCATCTAATATTCCTTGGATCTCCCATTTGACTTCAGGAGGAACCTTTGTGCATGAATCAATATTTCCTTTCGTCCCAGTTAAATATTGTTTCATTCTATTGATACCTCCACCTGCAGCTTGTTTTTGGCAAAAACAACATACCAATACGGGCCATGTTGACCATCTGACACACTAAGGCAACACATTGTGGGAGGCATTTTCTTTTTGCAAGTGATAAAATGGCCTATGTCCCAGAACAGACCACATCAAGATTAATGCAACCCGCTTGGTCCTCGACAATCTTGCAATCTTTGCACCGACATCTTAAACGCGAATCGTTATCCAATCTTTCAAAGTCGTGTCCAAACTCAATGAGGCATTAGACACAACCCATGATGTTCATCATTTCAACTCTTGATCATCTAAAATGGATTGCGTCATATTGAGCAATGCTCATTCCTACATTGCAACACTGAACATGGTAATCTCGACGCAATTGACTCCATCGACGCGGTTCGTGCTCCATCAATCACCAAGTTGTGCACCAACACCAAGTAAACACGGGCCATTGCACATGTAACATGATGAGTTTCTCCCAACACGCGGTCCTTGTTCCAACTCAAAACGACCCGTGTCCTTTCTTGTGAATCAATAATCATACGAGGCATATAACGCGACCCTTTTTCTCCATGATGTGGTCCATGTTCTGCACTAAATTCTTCATCGACATATTCTAAATCATGTGACGACCATCGATCTAACACACTCTATTGATGCTACCGCTACAATCCACTCATGTTCTTGTTACAGTTCATCCACATCATTAAACTTGGGTGAGATTTTTCCTTTTCTTCATTTCCTTTTTATTTGCATTTCATATCCTACCGGGTTTGACTAACATTGAGGTCAGTGTTGAATTCGAGCTTGGGGGAGATTGCATCTCATGCATCATGTTTGCTTTAGCTAACTTACATTGCATAGCATATTTATTTTAGTTTCTTTTTGTTGCATTGATAAAAATCCATAAAAAAATAAAAAAATACAAAAAAATTGTATTAATTTTTTTACTAGTTCTTACATCTCTATTGTTTTCTAGTACTAACTCGAGACACATTGTCAATCTATGAAATCCAACTATTATTTTTATTTTCAAGTATCACCTTAGTATAGGGTATTGGAAGAGTAGAAAGTTATTGAGTAGAATTATGATCTTAGTACTACATTTTTCAGGTGCTTTTATTTTTCTATTATTTAGTCTTAATTATAGTCGTATTTTTATTGAACGCATTAAGTAATTTTGAGCTTATGTATATTTGAAAAAAAATAAGTGCAAAAAAGTATGAAAATTTCAAAAAGTTTTGAAAAAATGAATTGCATAAAGTTCTTGAGGAGGTACAAATGTATTATATGGAACCTTGGTGTGTCCGGATAATCAGATCTGTGGGGATTCTTGCTTGGCGACCTAAGGCCAACTGGTCTGGGATCCACCGATTGAAAGCCCGCAACATGGACCACCTTGTACAATATGGAGAAGCACTGAAGTATTCGACACAACTTAGTTCAAAATTGAACTTAAATGAAAAAAAGAGAATGACTAAAAAATGAAATTTCATCATACAAATATCTTAAGCTCAACTATTACTTGTGTTTTCAACATTAATGCTATTATATGATTGATTGCATTTTATCTTTTATGGCGCTAAATTAGAAGTGTTTAAATATGTATAAGTTCAAAACTTCTTCAAGGATGGGATCGCTTGATCTGATGATAGATACTCTGGCGATGGTCGTGTAAAAGAACAATAGTAGGAAAATATTGGTTGGTGAGATGAAAGTATGGCATATCCTTTTAGGTTATTGGGCTTTGTTTTAATTTTTTGCTTGAGGAAAAACAAAGGTTTGAACTTGAGAAATTTGATGCGAGCAAAAATGGACATGTTTTATGCATGTCATTTAGAACATTTTTCGTAATTTTGATCATTGCACACATTGATATTGCTATTTATTTATTCATATTTTCTATGAGTTATTGTTCTACCCCATTTCAATGTTTATTTTACAAATTATACATTTTTTAAGAAAAGGAGCAACATGAAGAAGTTGTGCAAAATTTGGAGTCAAATTCAAGCCAAAAGATGATGAGTTGTGAGAGATAATACATAATTCCTACTTCAACTTGAAATTGATTAATTTGAAGAATGTCAATTAAAAGGATTTCTATCATTTCCTTCTTCTAATAGGAATTGGTTCATTTGATAAATTTCAATCGGGGGTCTTCCAACTTTTCCTACTTCAACTAGGAATGATTCTTTTGAAGATTTGATTAGAAATAAGAGCCAAAACTTTATAGAAAAGACTTTAAATCATTATACAACTCCTTGGGAACTATTACACACCAATTTCTAATGAATTTGAAAAAGCTTTGAAGCCAAAAAATTTAGCCCCGGAGAGAGATACGAATTTGAAGAGAAATTGAAAGATTTTATCATCCATCTCCCTAATATGACTTGGAAAAGAACTTTTATTTTATCCTAGCTCTTTGGGGATCAAAATGCATCATATTTTAGAATAGTTGGAACAATTTTGATGCTATAAATTTCAACCTAAAGGAGGATTACGAATTTAATTGAAAAATCTTAATTTCTTTCTATTTTGAATTGGAAAGAATTCCAAAACATCTCAACATTGTGGAAGACTTGGAGACTATTTGGATCTTGATTATATCATATAAATAGACATGCAAAGAACCCAAGAAGAGAGGTTTCCTCATAATTCATGTGCAAAGATTTTTGAAGAGTTTTCAAGCCATCTTTGGAGGAAAGCCTAGGATTTATTGAGTTATGTTTATATCTCTGCAAATATGTGAACTTGCATTATAATATTTTTATTGTTAATTTTTAATTGAGTTCGTTGACTTTAATCGTGAGATACTGTTGATGAATTTTCTCTGTAATTTAATTCTATTTCAGATTTTTCCGATTATTTTAGTTGAATAATATTTTCCTCAGAAACTCGAGCCATGTTCTGTTTGTTTCACGCACAATTAATTTCCAAATATAAAATAAAAATTCTAGACGCAGACCGCCTGCAACCATTTTATTCCGCAAGACCCGTCCATTTTCTGATTGTTTTCAAGCCATTTTCCATTAATTTGTTGGATGCCAGTCTTCCGCATCTATTCTGGCTCGGAATTTATGGATTGTGGATTTTCAAATCACTTGATTCGAGGGTTTGACAATTTAGGGTTTGTTGTTTACATGCATCTTGATTTGATTTAATTTAGTTCAGGATTGATTTGGTCCAAACTCTCATGAGTTAATATTAAATTAAGATAGTTAAGATATCTGATTCAAAATTTTATACGATTAACACAACTTTTCCATCCAAAGAATTGCAAGATTAAATTGATATTTTTATTCAAGAAAAAATGGTGGGGATATAAATTCTAATCCCAATCAAATTATCATTATGATCATCTTTTCTCATTTTCCTTTTTCTTTTATCTTCCTTTCCTTCCTTTTCTTTTCTGAGATTAATGGAAAATCTTTTACCCAACTTTCTAGTTAAAGTTTTAGAAATAACTTTCATCAGTCCCTGTGAGAACGATATCTTACTCATCATTTTATTACTTTGCGAGTAGTGCACTTGCTAGCATTTTTGCTATTAGATTTCTCGCATCATTGCCCGATAAATTAATTTTTTTCACTTGATACTTTATTTGGATCTAAATTGAATCTTTAATTTTTCATTATCTATATCCATATATTATTGTTTATAATTCGTTCCTTTTCGTTTTAATTGTTTCACCTTTATTTTTTTTCCTTCTTTTTTCTTAGTTTCAGTTAACCTTTACTATTGTTGATAATACACCTAATCTGACTTTGTATGGAAGCTCAAATAGTCTAGATGACAAATTTATAGATATTGATCCTTAGATAGTGAGAAATTTTAGGATTAAACACTTTTGAAGGCAAGCTAGGATAGCCCAACAGAATGTTGAGATGGCAAACCATGATGGTAATAAACCCCTTCAAGAATTCTGCACTCCTTGTATTGTTGGATTAAATTAGGGATAGATAGGCCGGTAGTAAATGCCGACAACTTTCAACTGAATGCTGCTTTTCTTGTTGTCCTAGGACAACCAATTTGGAGGATTGCCAATCGAAGACCCTAATCAGCATGTGATCAGTCCCACTTTACTATTGATTATCTCATTTTTAGTAATCTTTACTCTCATCGGATTGCGGTCCAAAATTTTCTCTCGACTTTTATGGGCAAGATATACTCAAGAAAAAATCAGTGGCCATAGATAGTGAGCCGTTATTTTTCTATAGTTATATCTAATTTGACCTTAGAATTTGAATTTACCCTTTAGAATTTGAAATTTAATGAAGTTTGAGAATTTTCGTACAACTCATTCCTGGAGATTTTTTTATACTTTAAAATGTAATGATATGATGAATGATGCTATTATATTAATGTAGTTCCCATTCTCCCTTAGAGAAAGATCTAAGCTATGGTGAGGTCAATTGAACCTGCTACAATCAAGACTTGGGATGAACTAATACTAACATTCTTATAAAGATTCTTTCCTCTTGGGAAGATTGTGGGGATTAGAAATCAGATCACCTCATTGGTGCAATGGGAGAACAAAACTATCTAAGGAGCTTGGGAGAGATTTAAGGATATGCTCAGAATGTGCCCCCACCATGGGTTTTAAAAATGGATGATTGTACATACATTCTATAGTGGGTTTACACTTGAAAGTAAGAGCTCCTTGGATTCTACGACTGGGATAGGTTTATGGCTAAAAACACTAAAGATGGGTACAAATTGATTGAATAAGTTACCCTCAATCATCAAAACTGGATGCAATGATAGGGTTAATTGATAGAAACCTCAACCTGATACCATCCTAGATACTTAGAACCGAGTCCAATTCACAGCCAGGTTGAGGGGATAGTTCAGAGAGCAACCGAGAAGAAAAATCTAAGTCAAAACATTCTTGCAAATCTTGGTGTGTTATTTGTTGAAGCCAACCCTGGAAATAACTCAATCATTCCCACCTTGTGTGATCAATGTGGATCCCCGAATCACATGACAGTTAACCGTCAATCAACACGATAGAATGTGAACAAGATACAATATGCAAGAGGTTCCTGAGTAATAGATGAATGCACTCATTCCATTTGGACAAAATAAGTTGGGAAGCAAGAATCCGCAAACTTAAAGAACCCCTCTTGGACCAAGACACATCCAAATCTGTCCTATAGGAAGCAACATTGCCAACATCCACCCCAAAATCCAATTTTCAGGTAGAATCCACAAGTGGTACCAACTCAATCACCCCTTAGAAATACATGGCACTACCCTCTTACCAGCAGAACCAGTTGGCTCTAGCTTTTGAAAGGTCTAACATGGAAATCATGATGGAGAATCTAATGAGGCAACAAGACTAGCAAAATGAGGTCATGAAGCAATCATTTTCAAAGGTGGAAGGTCTAGTAGCTCACAACAAGATTTTGGAGTGTCAAATAGCCCAACAAGTCAGTATGTCCTCTAGAATACTTTGAACTTTCCTAGGGCTGCCAGAAACTAATCCCAAGGAGAAATGTCAAACAATTACCTTAAGGAGTGGGAAGCAAATTGGAAGAACAAAGGGAACTTGGAGAGGATCGAAAGACTTCAGAGGCTCCCTCACCTGATGACAAGCCTACTACACCTTACACTACAGCTGAACCACATCCTAACATGACCAAACTCTCTATGGAAAATCCCAAGGAAAAACCACATGTCGATCCACCCATTTTCCATTCCCTCTAAAATTAGTAAAGGTTCAAAATGACCAACAGTTTGCAGGGTTCATTGAGGTATTAAAGAATACATATCCATTGTTGTAGCCTTGTAGCAAATGCCACATACTCTAAATTTTTGAAGGATATCTTGTCTAAGAAGAGAAGGATTAATGTACATGAAACAAAGATCTAATTAAGAAAGTCAACACAATGATTCAGAAAAAAACTACCACCAAGTTGAAGGATTGTTGCAGCTTCTAGATCCCTTGTGAAATAGGGGACTTACAAGTTAATAGGGCCTTGTGTGACCTAGGGACAAGTGTCAGCCTAATACCTTTATCCTTGTTCAAGCAATTTAATGTTGGAGATATGAAGCTAACCATTGTAGACACATCAATTAAATCCCTAGGGCGTGATAAAAGACATACCTATCAAAGTGAAGAAGTTCTATATTTCAGCTAACTTCGTGGTGTTAACCATGGAAGAAGATTTGACACGCCACTAATCCTAGGCCAACCCTTCCTGGCCATAGTTAGCAGAATTATAGATGTCAAGAATGGAAAATTGTCTTTACAACTGGGGGAGGATAAGATTCAGTTTAACTTGACATAAGCAATGAAGTCAACTTCTCATGATAGTGTATTTGAGGCTGGTGTGGTCTTGGAAGAAGTAATTCAAGAGGTATCTACAATCATCCAAGGGAAAGACTTGAACTACACATCTCAAGCTGCAGAAGATGGAACTTTTGAGATCCCTAAATCAGGCACTTGCCAAGACATATTGGTTGGTAGCAGTCAGCAGCCACTGGGGTGTGATGATGGCAACACTAATTTTCCTACTGAAACAAACTCCACTGCTAGGGGATCATTCTAGACATAGCAACTGTTTCAACTAAGGAGATAACTAAGGCCCCCAAGTAGAGATGAAATATCTTTCCTCTACCCTTAGGTATGAGTTCCTTGGACCCAATTATACTTGTCCAATAATTGTAAGTTTGTCCCAAATGCTTACCAAACTGATCAATTTTTTAGGGTACTTAAGAAATACAAGAAAGCCATGGGGTAATACTATGAGTGACATCAAGGGTCCGAGTCCATTCTTGTGTATGCATAAAATACCCTTGGAGGACAATGTTAGACCAACCATTAAGGGGCCAATAAGGTTGAACCCTAACCTTTAGGAAGTTGTAAAAAAAGAGGCCTTAAAACTTTTGAATTCTAGCCGGATTTATCCTATATCGGGCAACACTTGGGTCAACCCTATTCAAGTTGTCCCGAAGAATGAATGTGTGACAATCATTGAAAATGATAAGGGTGAGAGAAACTCCTGCCGAACTACAATTGGTTGAAAAATGTGTATAGAGTTTAGGAAATCGAACAAGGTAACTACGAAAGGCCACTTTCCCCTACCCTTCATTGACAAAACACCGAAAAGAATAGTGAAGCATGAATACTTCTGCTACTTAGATGGTTTTTCTAGTTTTCTCCAAATCTCAATTAACCTGACTCACCAAGAGAAAATTACTTTCACCTTCTTTTATGGCACATTTACTTATAGGAGGATGCCCTATGGGTTGTGTAATGCACCTATCACATTCCAAAGGCCTAATTTTAATGAAAGAATTATGGAGGTGTTCATGGATGGCTTTTTCGTCTACGTCTCCTTATTTTCTTATTGTCTAACTCATTTGGAACAAGTGTTACACAAGTGTGAAGAAGTAAATTTTGTCCTTAATTAGGAGAAGTGCCATTTTATAGTTCAGCAGTGTGTGGTCCTAGGGCATGTGATATCCAACCAAGGGATTGAGGTGGACAGAGACAAGGTGGAGGTTATCGCTAAGCTACCCCCAACCAAAGAGTTTAAAAGGATTAGGAGCTTCCTAGGCCACACAGGTTTTATCGAAGTTTTATAAAGGATTTTTCCAAGATAACAAGGCGCTCGATAGAGCTACTCCACAAGGGATATTGAATTCGAGTTTGACTCGGCATGTCTTGAAACCTTCACCATAATCAAATTATCCCTAACTTCAGCCTAATCATGCAACCTCCCATTGGACACTCCCATTTGATATTATGTGTGGTGCTAGTGACATCGCAGTGGGGGTAGTCCTAGGATAAAGGAAGGATATGAAGAGCCATATTATCTACTACGCCAGCAAGACACTTGAACATGCACAACAAAATTACATTACAATTGAGGAGCTGCTTGCGATTGTTTTTGCCATGAAAAGAAATCAGACAGTACTTGGTGGGGTCAAAAGTTATAGTACACATAAACCATACAACACTAAGGCACCATTCACCAAAAAGGATGTGAAACCTAGGCTGACTTGATGGATATTGTTGCTGCGAGAATTCGACCTGGAGATAAAAGATAGGAGTGGTATAGAAAATCAAGTAGCTGATCACCTATCGAGATAACAATTTTGCATCTCTTGCACTAAACATCACCTATTATTGAAGCTTTTCCTGATGACCAACTGTTAGTGTTAGCCAATAAGTAGTTACCTTGGTTTGATGATTTTGTTAGTTACTTGGTAGGAGGTGTGCTGCCCTTTGAGTTATCAAGGAAACAAAAACAAAAGTTCATGTCAGATGTCAATCATTTGTTATTCAAGGAATGCTCAGATGGGTTGTTGATGAGATGCATCCTATTTGAAGAGGTGATCCATATCGTTGTAGATTGTCACACCCCGCCTTATGTCAGATGTCAAGTATTATTACTGGGATGATCCCTTGTTATTCAAGGAATGCTCAGATGGCTTGTTAATGAGATGCATCCCACCTGAAGAGGCGATCCATATCGTTGTAAATTGTCACATCCCCTGAGTTATCAAGGCAACAAAAACAAAAGTTCATGTTAGATGTCAAGCATTGTTACTGGGATGATCCCTTGTTATTCAAGAAATGCTCAGATGGGTTGTTGATGAGATGCATCCCATCTGAAGTGGTGATCCATATCATTGCATATTGTCACACCCCGCCTTATGGAGGACATAGGGGCACCTAGAGAACTGCTACTATAACGCTGCAGGTGGGATTTTACTAGCCGACCCTTTTCGGGGATGTGCACAAATATGTATCCTCCTGCGAAAACTGCTAGTGGGCAAGGACTATATCTAGAAGGCAGGAAATGCCTCAGTTAGTGATCTTAACCATAGAGTTATTTGATGTGTTGTTGCGAGTTGATTTCATGGGACCATTCCTTGCTACCGACCACTACAGATACATCCGTCTAGCAGTTGACTATGTATCAAAATGGGTTGAAGCTATCGCTACAGCAAAGTGTCATGCCTAGATAGTTCAGAAGTTCTTTACAATGATCATTTCCCTAGATTTGGCATGCCAAGAGTTGTTATTAGTGATGGTGGAAGGCATTTATTTGAGAGACACTATGAAAACCTACTGAAAAGATACAACATCACACACAAGGTAGCCACCCCCTATCACCCTTAGATCTATGGCTAGGTAGAAGTCAACAGTCAATAGGTTAAGGCCATCCTAGAGGAAATCGTCTCTAAGTTTAGAAAATATTGGAGCTCTAAACTGGATGAAGCTCTTTGGGCATATAGGACTACAATCAAGACTTCACTTGGGGCTACACCTTTCAAGCTGGTCTATCGGAAGGCATGGCACCTGCCCATGGAGATAGAACAAAAGGCGTATTGGGCTATCCGGTATTTGAATTTTGATATAATGAGGCTGGAGAAGAGAGAAAAAAATGCAAAACAACAAACTAGAAGATCTGAGGCAGGAGGCATACCAAAATTCATGGATATAAAAAGCCTATACAAAGAAATGGCATGATTATAAGATCCAAAGAAGGAAAGTCACTAAGGAGACGATGTGTTACTATTCAATTCAAGGTTAAAGCTCTTTCTCAAAAAGCTTCGGTCTAAATGGTCAGGCCCATTCATAGTTATTCAAATATCCCCCTATGGAGCCATAGAATTGTTGAATGAAAAAAAGTTAAATTCTTCAAAGTCGATGGGTAGCGGTTAAAGCATATCCTGAATGTGCGCCCTAGGATCTTTCAAGCAGCCTTTAATTCCAAGACCCATAGCGGATACTTAATCCTCAAAGTTGACACCTTGCTTGGCCAAAAATTCTAAACAATGGTGCTTACTAGGAGGCAACCCATGTTAATAATGTTAACCATCTTTCTTTGATTCATGAGTAAACACAACTCACTCAGGTCGCTTGGGGGCAAGCGAAAACTTTCAAGGGTGTGAATCACAGCTTCTACATGTTGTCAGACGATGTGGGACCCCAACTTAAAACCCTCACTCAAGTCACCATGCATATAAGAGATTAAATGGGCCAACTCATTTCCACAGTCCACTATAAAAAAAACCCGTTTGACCATTACCTTCTCTCTCCTCTGCTTTTCCCGTCCTTCTTTTGACAATGCCCTAATCACCCAACTCCATTCCTCCTTCAAGATCATTCCCTCTAATTGTAGCTGCTGCATTAACTCCTCTCACCAGCCATTATGGTTGCCACTATAGGTCAGACCATTTAAAAAATTTGGAGGCCAAAACTGAAGAAGGGTTCGACTGATACCACTTCCTTTGAATTGCAGGGGTCTTCAGCAGAGAAGGCAATGCACCTACATTTGCTCTATTGGTGGCATGCGAGCAAACCAAGTCATCTAGGGCATCAATCAAGACAACTTCTTCTTCAACATCTTCCTCGTCAAGCGACTGTCCCTAGCTCTAGCAATGGGAAGAGGCGAGGCTAAGCAAACAGTGGAGTCCCTCGTGCTACCACCACCACTAGACCCGACCCTATCGTCTGCCCCACAAACAACTCCCCCTTTGTTGCACGCGAATGCCAACCCTCCGCCCAAATCTCCTACAACAATTAAGTCGTCGCCTGCCTCATCTCCTCAACTGAGGATCTACCACCATCAAGTCTAGCTCCAGTGACCCCGTCCAGCATCCAACCGAAGTCACACCGCCTATATCCTCCTCAATGCCTTCGCTGGTGGATGCCACACCTCCCGCCAGCTTCATAGTTAGGAAGAACCTCATTCCAACCTTCGATTCTAGACAACAATGCCCTTGACCCCGCCAAAGGCCCTTTTCAAAACTACCGAGTTACCTCAACAGCTCGTACATTGCCTGACAAATATTATGTTCAAGAGCAAGGATTAGGAACAAAGTTGATTAGTTGCTGAGCAATAGGGAATTGGACTCAACTAGATTTCTTAACAAGTGTGCTATCCGTGAGTTGGGATTTCCGCGAGACTTTAAGGTGTTAATAAAATAGATGAATGCTTACAAATTCTTTTTCTAGAGTTGGAACACTTTTTCCCTTCTGGCGAAAGAGTTCTTGAGTAATTTGCAAGTAGATGAGAAAGAAAGAGTCCAGACATTCCGACTCTTTAACAAGAACATGGCATAGACATTTCAGCAAGTCACAAGTGCTCTATGTTTACCGTGCTCCACATCTCCATGATCAGAGAATTACCAACTGAGGGCAGTGTGGAAGTGGATCACTAGAGAAGGTACCCTTAACATCAAGAATGTGAAATCCTCCTCCATTTCCAACCCTATCATATGATACTTCCATAGGATTCTAGCCAACCTTTTGTTGGGTAGAGCCAACACTGAAGCAAGAGTTGTAAATCATTTGGGCATTTCCCAAGGCAAAAAAAATTTCCTCGTAGGGATCTTTGCCAATAACCTAGTAAAGCTATCTAAACAGGATAGAGGAACAATTTTTGTTTGAGGACTTCCAATGCCAATAACCGAGAGATGCAATTTGGATTCGGCACAACTAGAAACTAGTTCTATAATAGGGAGGATTGGACTCAAAACCTTAGTCCATTAGAAGGTCATTAGCTGCAAGAATGACAAATACTACCTAATGATCAACCCCAGCCTCACTTTTATGTCATAAGGCATGAATTGGATTATTGGAGCTGACCAGCTAGTTGCTTCCACCTCACCGGCTACTACTACTATTGTTTCTGATCTGGAAAAACTTGCCAAGGGAACCTTAGGCCAATGCCCCACATATATAGAGGAAAATCCACAACACCTCACCTCACACCAACAAGAAGAAGAAAGCTACAACCTCTCAGGCATCATCACCATTCGGAGACATTAGGCCTCTCGTCCCTGATATCTATATAACACAACTTCCCAAACAAAATGTCATATTTGAGAGAATCTTGATACAAAAGTGTGACCTCAGGAAGGAAAACAAGCTAATGACAGTTCAAATGGCCCAAAAACAAACCCTCCATGAGTTGGTCACCGCCAAGTTGGGTGTTCCATTAGTTGCCCCTGCTCCCCACCCACACCCAATTGAAGCTCACAGTCTCTCCCAACTTAGATCAATAATTGAGGCAATCTTAAATTTAAGTTTGGGGGAGTCAATGGTATGGTCGGAATTCTCACATCTCTAAATTAATTATGCCATGCCTACTTTTTGTATAGTTTTGATCTAATTTAGTTTTTAGAACACTTCTTTCACATCATATACACATTCTGAGTATATACTTTTATGCATGAAGCTGCACTTTTAGTGTCATTTCATCATTTTGTTTGTACTCTACTTAGAGTTAGAGAACATTATGTGAATGTATCAGAAATCACACCCCTAGCCTAGGTCATAAGAATTCCCCTGGTTATCCCTTAAGAAAGAAATATGAAACACAACTAGTCCCAAATAGGACAAAAACCTTTAGTAGCCATGTTGATACTTTTTTCACACCCACCTTTTGGCCTTGGCATCTCTGTTCATATGTTTGGTTTACTTTCCAACAAGAGAAAAGGAGGAGAAAATCTCAATCCATGTACTTAATTTGCATGTATCATTCTGCTTTGCCTAGAGAGGAACTTTCTTTTCTTTAATAAACCACTCCCCTGACTTCACGCCTTGAAGTCAAGAGTGTGTGGCTCAGTCACACCCCGGGCACCCCACCAGAGTATTCTTAAAAGAAATGGTAGGATGGTATTACGGGGACCTTGTTTCTCTCACCTTAATCAACTATTCCATTGACCTTTCATTTCAACGAGTCAAGAGTATGTTCCTTGTGAGCAGCCTTTGCATCCAAACCTAGTATTCCAGCAAAAAAGGTGAGGACATGTTGAGGGAAACCACCTTTTTACTTTCAGTCCTTGAAATGGAAAATAGAATGGTATATGCAGAAGAAACAAAAAAAGAAAAAGAGAAGAGTGTGAAATAGGTTGGTAATTCATGGTTGTTTGTAACTAAACCATCACCATTTCTAAATGTGATACAACTAGGTCTTAAGGAGTGGTTGTGGGAGGTACCATCTGGTTTAAAGTCGTGAAGCTACATTTGGGTTCAAGATTTAGTGGTCCTAATAGGGGGATCCAAAATGGCTAAGAATTGGTAGCTGTGACCAGGTATTTGAGTGGCGTAGAAGGGGAGTGTAAATTTACATATGCCCATCTTGTGGCCATGTTGAAATGACATGGCATTTTCCTTAAACCTCTAACTTTTGCTTGAGGACAAGCAAAAATTCAAGTTTGGAGGAAGTTGATGATAGTGAGTTTCGCCTGCAATTCTCTATGAAGATTATGCAGTTATCATGAATTTGGTCCTCTATATTGCATATTATTATCTCTTCTTCTAGCTTCTACATATTCTACAAATTCCCTATCTGGTATATGCACTTTTTCACACCCAGAATGATTTCAAGGTTGATTCTCTTTATCTTGTGTTTGTCTAGTTGCAGGGACCTATGAAGGAGATTTCATACCTAGGCATCTTCTAGAGTTGCGGTCCCGAAGCTCTCCTCCAGAGATGATGATGAAGACAATTCAAGCAAACATCACCATCAAACAAAAATAAGAAAAGACAAAAAAATGCAATGACCTTTTTACAGAAGATTCCTCCAAAATCAGCATTATGTTTGTTCTTTCAGAGGAAGGCATGATAGGTGTCAACCAACTAGAGGCGAACCCTAGGTATAAAATGAAGATGAAGACAACCTTGAGAGGGTTCGCAACTACTGAGAGGCAAGACGGAGGCTATTGTTGTAAGTTTGGAGCAGAGATTTCCAGTAAAGAAGAGGTCCAAATCTGAGTTCCTATGAGTTAATTTTGGATTGCAGCAAAGAAGAAGGGACGAGATAAGGAAGACATTTCGACACTTTTCTATTTTCAGTTGTTAGTAACTTCTGAAATGGATTCGAAACTTTGAGATCATGAATTGTTTGTAATTGATTGGTTAAATCTATTAGCCTAGACATGGGTGTGTGGGGGGGGGGGGACTCCTATTGTTGTGTTACACTCATTTTGTTGAATATATTTTCATTATTGACATCTATTCTATTCTCTTGCTTGTTTTCTATTACCTGTGATTTTTGGATTCTTTGGATGTTCTTATGATTGAGGTTAAGGTGTGATCTCATTGCAATCCCTAACTCAGAGGGTAGAGGGAGTTGCTAGGTACTACTATGATCCGAGAGGAGAGTAGAACCTTGAGAGGTTATCATTGGTTTCCTACTTCAGTAGAGTTATTGGCCGAGGGGAAACACTTTAATGTCGAGTAAAACATGTGGGTAGCCGAGAAGCTCATGGCAGGTGAATGTCGAGTAGAGTTATTTCCAACATTCATGTGCAGTGAATTTCAATTTTGAGCTTCCATTGGCAGCAACATCATGAGCAATGACATCTTCTTTCATGAGCCATTCTTTCACGGGTCATGACATCTTCTTTCATGGTCATGATCAATGCCTCGAGTTCCCCCACTTGTCCATCCTTATCTAATTTATAAAGCATCACAATAAGTAGAAGACTCAACACACTAGAGAGCCCTAAGATGAAGCGAATATTGATGATGGATTGATCAAATGACCATCACTTATTACTTTTCGCACTAACGAGCATCGAAAGTATATCTCTAACATGTGTTTCATGGATTTTTCTCTAACACACTTTGCACATGAGGAGACTTTGGCCCAACCATACTTGTGGAATAACATGATATATTTGTTTGATTGTATTGTTCTGGTACACTACCTACAACAATCATGACACAATTATGAGAAACTTACTCTTGAGTTCCTCAACAACTTCAAGACCACCAACCTAGATAACAAGAGTAACAAAGTCACTAAGATTTAATTTCAAATGCATAACCAACATTTCTCCTTGTCGTTGAACGAATTCAATGACATTTACTAGATCCTTATGATGATGTTTGTCAAGTCACCAAAGAATAAGATCCTACTAGTTTTTGGAAAGTAATCACGGGAAAATTTTAAATTATAGGTTGTTAAAAGTAGTTTGATTAAAAATCTTGTATTTTGCTTTGATCATAGGATTCTCTCTATATTGTTTATGGTCGAGGGGATAGTGACAACTTGCCTAATTAGACTGAGCTCTTCTTATTGTATGCCATGGTTGAGGGCAGAGATCTTATTTTGAGAGCTATTCTTGCTCAACATTTTGAAAGACACTTGATGCGAAGTGTGGGGTAGAGTAGATGATGACCACAGGTTAGGGGGTTAACCAGGATCAATCTTCTGTATAAAGATGTTCTTCACTTCAAATGTTACTATTTATAAACCTATGCACACTCCTATTACGGCAAGTATACGGCAATCGTCGAGTACTTTAGGTGTCGATCCACTAGGACACTTCGCTT
>LTAE01003829.1:10104-35314 GCA_001647135.1 Pontederia paniculata | reverse complement strand
AATCCTAGATTCAACAATTAGTACTATGCCATGGCAAAGGCACCTCCATGACATTTACAAGAGAAAACTGAAATAAGTGAAGAATTCTCAACTTCCGAACAACAAATACACTTACACTATCATTTTCCGTGACATGTTCTTTGCTTTGAAGTCAACAAGTTGAGATGATTTGTTCTGAGCTTCGCATACCAAGAACTGCATGAATATCGGCAGAAGAATTTGGAACTCAGAATTTAGGAGAGTTTCAGGTTTTTAGCTTAACACTACACCCAATTACTTTGAGGTGTATTATTTTGGATTGAGATTTTCAAAGATTTGAACCTAGGGAAGTTGTTTGAATGAACAAAGAGATGGTTTAAATGAAGAAAAGTTGATGGATAGATAAAAGACTAAGGGCCTGTTTGGTTGGAGATGAAAGAAGGGTAAAAAAGGAGAAAGGTTGCATTTTTAACGGAGGGGAATGGAGGGGAATGTCCCCTCCATTTACCTTCATTCCCCTTCAAGAATCTATTTTTCTTTCAACCTCAAATTGGGGTAGAAATGAGGGAAAAGAAATGTTTAAATATAATTTCCAATTTTGACCATATATAACTAACTATATAAATATAAATCTTAGGATATATTCATCGAATAAAAATTATAATTCCCCTTCTTTTCTTTCCCCTCCCTTGTTATCCAAACAAGGTTAACGTTTTTACCTCCTTTCTCTTCCATTACCTTTCCCTTAGTTTCCCTTCTCCTCCATTATCTTCTCTTTTCCTTAATCATCCTCAACCCAACAGACCCTAAGTAGAACATTATCACCGAACAAGTATCACAATTTTAATTTGAAAATCATAAACGTTTATATGGAAAGAGCCCACCTGAACTTCTCCATGCATTCTAGAATCTTTCTTGCAAATGTTTCTAACATAGATATGATATGCCGAAATCAAAGAAAAATAAACACCATATTTTGAGAAGAGTGAAATTAACGTGTGAAATTGATGATGATAATTGTAATATAGTAATAAGGCAGACAAAAAAGCAATAATAAAGCAGCTGATACATCTTCTAGTGATACTACCTCAATATGAAGTCCCAAGGGTGTTCTATCCTCTTATGATTGTCGATTGCCCAATGCTTTAACTTCCGTTCGGACTTCAATAGGCAAGATGAGTTAGATGGAGTTATAGAGAGGGTGTATTAAATTTTAATTGATTAGGTGGATGCGAGGGTTAAGAGGGGTTCTCAACCCCTTGTTGCACCGAGGAGAGATAATTAATTTTTGGACGATTTTACTCTTGAATTTACTGTAGGTTAGTTTATTCATGAAAGATAAAAATATATTTTCATAAAATTATTCTTTTTTACTTCTCCTTTCTATTTTATATTCAAACAAGAGCCGAATTATCTTACCTTATCAATTTTACACTTTACCATTTTTTTTTCCATCTCTTCTTCTCCTTCTCCTCTTCACCCCTCCATTAATCTGCATCCAAGTATAGCCTTAAAGAGACATTTAATACATTACCTCTTAACATTATCTGATAATTCATGTTATCTAATAAAAATATTATCATCTATTAAATTATTAGTAGCGTGCATTACTATATTTATTATATATAAGTAATCCAAGTGATAATTCAGATTATCATATTTACTTATATAAAGTATTACTAAATAATATACATCATTTTATCAAAATATTCTTTATAAATATTGTTAAGTTAAAAATTGTGTATTATTGAATTAAAATTTATCAACTTAAACTCACAAATTAATGTATTTAAGTAACTAATACCCTTCAAATTAAAATAATAATAAAATAATTCTTATAATTAATAATAGTAATTTATAAAAAATTAGTCTAATTAATAAGACTTATAAATAACAATTAGTGCTATATTTTAATTCATAATATGATCATAATATTATTTAAATAATATTTATTATGGTCCTTAATTTATAATAATAATAATAAGATTATTATTATTATTATTATTATTATTATTATTATTATTATTATTATTATTNTAATATTATTTAAATAATATTTATTATGGTCCTTAATTTATAATAATAATAATAAGATTATTATTATTATTATTATTATTATTATTATTATTATTATTATTATTATTATTATTATTATTATTATTATTATTATTATTATTATTTATGTTGTTGTTATTATTATACGATGATTTATTTATTATGTTATATTTTATTTAAAGATTTAAAAGGACGAATATGAAAATTAATATAAATAAGATTACAACTTGGGTGATAATCTGGATAGATACTCCCTCTTAAATAATGTGGATTATCACTTCAAAGATAAGTTACATTGCTAGGCAATTCAGATTGTCTACGAATTAAAATAAATAAATAGGGTAATCTGATGCGCCAGATAATTTTAAATTTGAGGGATAACGCACCCTAAGATTCAAATTAGGCATTAAGATCAAAACCAACATTTTTAAAAATAGGTTAACATCGCATGACACACCAACTACTTCGTAGTTCGACCAATTATTAAAGTTAATAACACTTAGTTAGATAACAAAATATAATTTAACAACAATAAATCAAAACCAAGCATCATCCCAAAAAATATTACTTTTAAACCATTTAAAGTTTCCGATGTTGATTTATAAGTTACAAATAACTCAATATCCTCAATAGTTTATGTAACATAATTTTTAAACGGTCATAACAAAAGTTAATAAGTTACAAATAATCCAATAATGTATTCAAAGGTATAAAATGTTTCAACAACTCATCAAACTATAAATGTCCATTAGAATAATACAAATCTTCCTTACATTACACATTATGGACTTGTTTGTTTTGGTGTAAATGGAATTGCTCTAAAGATAAAAATCCTATTTGATCAGATGTAAAGTCAACTACTAGATGTAACTCATTTTACAACATTGGAAATTGTGTTGTAAAGTTACTTACAAGTACCTACAATTACATTAATAATAAAAAATAAGAAAAATAAAAATAAAAGAAGAAAAAAATAAATTTTATTTATATTTCACTTAATTAATTAGTTATCGATATATAATAATATTTTATTTTATTTTAACTAAATATTTATATCAAACTTTTAAATTCAATCAAATAATATAATTCATTTTTCAAAATTTTATTTATATGTATCCAAATAAAAAAAATAATTTTCGTAAATACTAATCATATTAAAATTTTTAATTATAATTATTTATATTTTAAATTTACAATTATGTCAAATCAAACTATCTCTATATATATCATTTATCACAAATATCTTTGGATGTTGTCTAATATTCTAACTCTTTCATTTATCATAAAATTACTCTTCAAATAACTGAGAAGTGGAGAACGTACACTTTTGCAGCAGGTGGGAACCGGCCGTCGGAGAGCTTTGTCGGCGTCGCGTGGTCGCCTATTGGGGGGATCCGCCGTAGGTGGAGAGACGACATCGTCGGCCCGTTTGGGTCTCTTTTGCACGAGTTGGCGCCGAACAAAGGTTTCGGAACTAAATTTTCTCCATAAATACCCTCGAGACTTGAGCATATTATCAAAAGGACCAAAAGAGGGCCCCAGTTCTCCCTCTCTCAAGTGTGTACTCGAAGCGAACCAGTGGCCGGTCGTTCGAACGCCGCCGCCGTTGCCGTCGCCTTCGCCTCTATCTGTCTTTATGACGATTCGGGTTTTTGCCAGACGAACTCTTCTTCCATCCATTCATTTCGAGTTCGCCCAAATAACACCTCCTCGTGTTCCCACAATCCGGTATTTCGCTCATTTTCCGCATCCTCAAGGCAAAACCCTGGCGGAGTCTCCATCTTGCTCTCAATTCTCGCAACAAATCTCAATCTCCAGCGTCTTGCTCAGGTACGGGTTCCCACAATCTCAGCTGCACAGATTCATTCAGAAAAATCCATTTTTGACGCATTCTTCTGATCGGGATGTGGAAAATTGCATTCGAATTCTGCTATCCTTTGGCTTGACCCAAAAGTCGCTGCTTTCGATCGTTTCCTCTTTTCCAAGAGTTCTAGATGTGGGTTTCTTAAGTAAGTGGCAGTCGGCAATCTCGGAGTTGGAGATCTCCAACGCTTCACCTTCGCTGATCGAAAGTACTCTTGAACAGTGCCGAAAGTTTCATGTTGAGCCAGATGACTTCCGAAGAGGTGCAGGGGGGCTGAAAGGTTTGAGATTTAACGAAGAAACTATGGGTATGGTTCTGAAGGAGGTGCCATTGACGTTGGTGAAGTACCCAGTTGACATGGAAAATAGGATTGGCTTGTTGAAGATGGTTGGACTTACCGGTGACGAGATGAACATAATTTGTCGTCTCTTTCCAAGGTTCTTAGTTCTTAGTGTTGATGGTTTGCTGAGGCCATTATTTGAAGAACTTCAAGGTTTGGGTTTTGGCAGAAGTGAAGTTAGGGGTGTGCTGCTAAAGGACCCAAGGATGCTTCTTAGCATGGAAGTAGGAGAACTAACTCGATATATGAATTTAATACAAAGCTTGAAATGCAGGATAGCCATCAAGGAGAAGATTCTGAGTAAGGGCCACCTTGCAGCTTGCTTCAGTGTGAAAATGAGAGTAAGCTGCTTGTGTCATCGTGGTTTGATTCGTAGGGATGCTTTTAAGGTTCTCTTTGTGGAGCCGAGGACAATCATATATGACTTAGAGGACATTGAGAAGAAGATAGACTTTTTGTTGCATAAGTTAGGTTTTTGTATTGATTATCTGGTGGAGTTTCCTGAATACCTGGGAGTAAATCTTGAGAAACAGATAATTCCACGTTATGAGGTCGTTGAGCATCTAAGATCTCAGGGAGGACTAGGTATTGATATCGGGTTGAAGCATCTAACGAAAATAAGCAGACATAAGTTTTATAACCTGTTTGTAAAGCCATATCCAGAATGTGAAAAGTTATTTGGAGGATTGAAGAATGATGTAGAGATTAAATCTCGACACCCATCTGGGATGTGGAAGCTGTTTAAACCAAAAAAGTTTTCTGATACTGAAGAGGATGTGAATAACATGAAGTTGTTCATGAAATCTCTGTCTTAGAACATATATTACATTATGACTTACTAAAATTGATTTGGATAAGTGGATACTTGATGGTAATTGTGGCAATGCAAATGGGAGCTATCCATTCTGGAGGACTAAAAAATATCATTCTACTGATGTTATTTATAAAATCCCAAGTTCTCTTTGCATGCTGCTAACACATGAGAATCATTTTGCTGATTGAAAGAGTTGTTGAATTAAATCTGTGTATCAGTCACCAAAGATGTTCTTTTTAGAAACATTATTTGAAAGCTGCCGGGGAACTATTTACAGCAGGATCAAGATGTCATGGGAACTTTGAAATTCAAGAGAGGCTTCAACATAATATAATCTGAAGTCATCACAATAACTTCCCTTTTCCGTGGAGCAATGATATTTTGGTTGTTCCATGATATGTGATTTGTGTTTTCAAACTTTGGTATTCATGACTATTATTGGCACCATACTATTGTTTGATGTTCCACAATCTTCGACTTCAATGTCTAGTCTTGTTATAATCAATATTGAATTGTTGACCTTCTTAACTAGAGATATGGAATAGATGTTCATGGTATAATGTAGATATCAATGGCTAATAATTATGCAAGCATGGAAATTCAAAACTACTAATAAACTTTAGCAGATGATATATAATTACTGATATAACTCTACCATAGCCTATTAAAAAACACTATGACAACTTTCTTCTTATGCTTTAATAAATCAAACACAAACACCGTGAAATTAAATTACTTTCCTTGATTCACTTTCTTAAAATTATATTTTCTATAGGAGTTTACTTTCGTCGAAACAAGCGAAGCTTTAGATTTCTTTGATTAGAGGGACTTATGTTTAACATCTTATGGCGCATGTAATAAAATTTGCCCTCTTAGTTGTCTGTCATTTAAAGTGGGAAATGTCGTAATCTTGTATCTTATAATGAAAAAGTGTATTGTTATGAATCTAATATGTGATGTCATCTTCCATCTGAAAGTACAAGTTAATGCTGTCTAGGATAAAGTTATCTGGTTTTTACCAATGAAATCCTTCTTTTTCAGTAATAAATGTAGGATTTGCTTATTCTTTTTTTTTTTTAAGAGAGCAGGATTTTGTTATTTTCATATAACTGATTATTTGTTACTTGCATGACACTATACACAAAATTTCCCTAATGGTTCTCTCATCAACAATGGACTATGGATCTTTTACTAGCCCACGATTTAGAAATACTATAATGAACTTCTTTGAATTGATAAAAAAATATTTTAGTATTACCTTTTTCCCCTAACCAACTACCAAATACTCTTGGATCAAATTTGGACTTTGCACACAGTATCCACCTAACAGTCTCATATATATGTAGGTTGTTGGGAAGTTCTACAATCAAGGTTAGATAAGTTTGCAACCACAAATTGCATGGGAGAAATTATAAAAGGAAAGAAATGTATCTTTTGCAAAAGAGAAGTTCGTTTTCTCAAACTTTAACGTTTTTAGTGTTTTCCAGTCAATAGGAAAATAGTTTCCTGGTGACTAATTTATTATGATGTATTGAATAATAGACGATGAGGAATTCGTTTCTGGGAAAACACTGTCATCAAAACAAAATCTCATTGTAGTACTCTGTCATGTAATTTTGAGAGGGATATCTATGTATTTGGTGTATCATTATCACAAGAATATGTATCTTATACACAGTTCATTATTTATTCAGGGTGTTGCCATATGGAAATTTGGCTCAATTTGCTAAAATGGGCACATATAAGCTCTTCTTCCTCAATTGTTGTTCAGTTATGTTTATGGAGGAATGTGGGATTAGATATTTTCTTCACTCCCGCAATAGTTTAAACCATTTTGTTCAGATTATTTTTCCTTTTTTTTGTTTGAAAACTAGCTTTCCATCAAGATATGCCTCGATGAATAAAATTGGATGGTTGCACGACCTTTGTATCCATCCTTCGGTTAATAAAAATGTCTCCATATGAGTAAAAGTGATAGTTGACTGATTTAAAAAATAAACTTGAGACAAGTGCCTTTTTATATTAGCCAGCATTGTAGGAATCCTTAAGAGGTATCTTTGCATTAAACAAGTGTCTTTCCTTTTTTTACGTAAGGACATTGTTCTCTATATGTTCCATTTTATTTCTTATTATTATGATGACATTTTGGCACCGTTTAGTTGAGGAATAAGGTTTGAATTAAAGTCTTATTCCTCACTTTTTAACCAAACACCTTAAACATTAAATCATGGAGCCCACATCATTTATGGCTGGACTAAGTAAAATTCTTCAATTTTTATATTTAATCTGATGGCTGGACTATCTTATGCTTATGAGAATAAGATGGTTGGACTATCTATAATGGATTAACTTTTTTTTAGTCCAGCTACAGTATTTGATAACCAAACGGCCCCTTTGAGATTAAATTGATCTTAGGTAACAGTAATTATGGGATCAACAGGTACGTTTAATTGCGGTCATGCCTCATTCTACCTCGGTGCTTGAAACCTTCCAACATCCGGATGAACACTTCCCTTATGTCCTATTTTCTTTTAGAGTATGTTTGGTTCTCAAATGAGTTGTTTGGTACCAGGCTAGCAGTGAACAATTGTCCTACTCGACCATGAAGCTCGCTGGACTCTTAGTTTTCACTTTGGTCAAGGCATAGGAAATGTAGCATCTTGGAATCATCCTTTGCATCCTCATATCCCCTCCTTTTACTGGATCTTACTTACTAGCTTAGTATACGAGAGCAACAGACAGATGAAAGTATATAGAGCTTTGTTTTTAACTTAATTCTTGTTAGTAGATCATATATTATTGCCGATAGGTATTTTTTAAGCTATTGATATTGCTTAAGGAGGAGCAGGCCAGCTACTTCGCTATGAATGGTAACATATGAATTGAAACTAATGCGACGGGCGAAAAACGACTCGACCACTAACTCAGCCTCGCGGGTAACACAAGGCTGAAGATGGATGCGAAGAATATTTGAAACCAGATGGATCAGCTTCCTCCCCCCGGGAAGCGACTGAATTAGCGGGAGGCACAGGCCCCGTTTCGAAAAATGGTTCTATAAGGACCCTTATTTCGCCGTCCACAAGGAGGCCGCTCTTTCAGAACCCCTGATCGTCAAGAATTTTCTGTCAAAAAAGAGCTCCCCATAAAAAAAGATGGAATCTCACACGTTAGCAATAAAATAAGGCATGTTGAAGCGCTTAATCCAATAGTTAACCCACGGTCAGAAGGAAGTGCTATTGAATCCGGTCTTAGATTGTTGGAAGACAATAACATTCTCGAAAGCTAAGCTCTTCTCGACCCGCAAAGATGACCCGGATTTTGAGGAGGATTTCGTCGGTAAAGCAACCGTTGAGGCAGTCACATGTTAAAAGGAAACTTAATTAGATTAGATCATAATCATCTTGATACAAAAACTAGAGTAGAGCCGGAGGAGGCTCCTCGTCCCAAAAATTATCACATCGCAATGTCGACCTGTAGTCGCTACATAATCTGCAACCCTATTAGCTTCTCTAGGTACATGTTGACATATTACATTTTCAAAAAAATGTAGTAAGTTCCAAATGTCTGATATCAGGCTTCGAAGTCTCCAGGGACAATTCATTTATTTTGTCATTAGCTTTATGAGTATGACTGAGTCCGACTCGGCAACTAACTTCTGAATTCCCCTTTGCTTGTATATCTGCAACCCATGTCTCATGCTCCACGTTTCACTTTCAAGTGCGGAGTTAAATTGGTGCCTGAGGGAACCTGCACATACAAATGATCTATTAGCCGCTCTGATAATGAAGCCTACTCCCTCCGCCTCATTTGGTCATATGAAGGACTCATCTGCGCTCATTTTGAACTAGAAGTGTGGCGGGGACTCCCAGCAGAGGGTAGGGACTACAGGGGAATTTCCCCCCAGGATTGTGGGTCCTGGACATTTCATTGTAGCTAGCTAGTGCCTGGTCACGGTTGCTTGAATGGAACTAAAGTGGACGTCATTCCTGAAATTTTATTCTTTGAATATCTATTGTGGTAATAATTGGTGTTCCTGGTTATCAGGAGTTACATCACCTTGTTCCAAGTTTGCCATAACTAAGACCCATTTGCTTTGCTTGTCTGATTGTAGTTTACAAATTGCATGTTGCAAATGAAAGACATCTATATTTGGAAGCCTGGGGCTTCAGCTCCATCTCTAAATTAATCTGCACATAATCTCCATGATAATTAATTCTTAATTGCTACGAGTGAAATATAAAGCATCTATTGTCTAATGATTGAACGTTCTTTTATACAATGCTCACTTGCTCGGAGATTTCTTCAATTGCATCATCCTGATCGATCTTTAAGTTCCCTTAACCATGTTCCTTGTATGCTCTGAAGTTAATCTTTTGTTCTGATTGTTGCTGTATTCCTCTTCAAGTGAGCTTAGCTCACTCGAAAAGTCTGCACTCTGTTGCTTAAATGTGGTTGCCACTCCCAGAACACATTGAAAAAAATACTATCTGCACTGAAAGCCACATGCCAAGAAAGCCGAAAACAAGTGATTAGGGGCTGTCGGGACAGAGAAAATGTAAAAGAATCAGTTGATCTTATCCCTGATAGTTGTTACTCTTGAGATGAAACAAATGCTTTAGCATTCTTTTCTATTAAGAATTATCCTTCACCTCTTATAATAAAGTTAGAATTTGTATTTATATGATTTTTCTTACAGTAATTTTCGTCATGACATGTAGATAGACTATTTGGTGTGCTGTTATTTTATACATGACAGTCGTAAAAAAAGTTTAGGGGAAAACGGAGGTCGTGCATCCTGACCATTGATTTTAAATCAATCACTCATGTCGCCGCTACTGCCCCCTCTTCAGGCTCGCTCTCTCTCTCTCTCTCTCTCTCCAGCGCTTGAACATGGTCCCTATAATGGAGGTGTTGTTGCTATTGTCGACGAACTGCCTTATGTTGAGATGATTCTAGAAACTCACTGCAGATTCGCAATTGTCGGCTCAGAATTTACCAGAAATGGTCGGCGATTTGTAAGTATCTCCTGAACCTCGGATTTTCTTCAACTACTTTAAGCTCATCACATCCTTGTGCCAAGAAATCTCTTTTATTTCCCAAAGCATCCTTACTTTTACTTTGAATTTCAATGCATATGGAATAAATCATAATAGCAAAACTGAAAAATATTCACTGCATTTCAAATATTTTTCGTCCGAGTTTACAAAGAATACTGTGGCTCATAGTTTACATGTATATGATGGCCTCATATGAAGGTTCTTTTTTTATTAGGAGTTCTTGTATGCATACATTACTATCTTGCAATTGTGACCAACATTTTAGATTTCAACTGCACATTGTCGAAATCATATCCATATCAGTTAAGATCAATTTTCTTATCTGATATCTTTAACTACATCTCAGGCAGTAATAAGCAATCTGATTAGATTTTCCCTATAGATACCAAGATCATTTATGTTGGACTTGGAAAGAGCAAAGCACTACATTGCCATGGCTTAGTTGATGTGAAGATTACATGCATCCATGGTTTTAAACGTTGACCCCTCTTAACTGACATTGTTCTTTCATTCTTTCACATATTGTTCCTTGAATGTGTATTGTCTTGGTTATAACTTTGGAATTCATTTTTGTCAAACCATATCCATATCAGTTAAGATCAATTTTCTTATCTGATATCTTTAACTACATCTCAGGCCTTCCTCAGGGATTCCCTTTTAGCTGTTGATCTGTCTACTGCTATCCTTCAACTGTCAGAAAATAGAGATCTCCAGAGAATCCGAGACAAATGGCTGACAAAAAGTGCGAGCCTCTCAGAGCAATGAGATAGACTCTGAGAGGCTTCAGCTTAGTAGCTTCTGGGGATTGTTTCCGATATGTGGAGTAACATGCATTCTTCTCCTAATATTTTTCGCCACGATTCTGGCGTTAGTTCCTTCAGCGCCATCACATTAACAGAACTAATTATGCGCTCGAAGGGAGCTCAAAGTCTTGCAAGAAGTATCCACAGATTTCTCTCCTTCATCGATGAGAAAGAACATGTTACTAAGATGATGTGCAAGATACCACAAAATGAGCAGACAATACAGAATGTTACTACAACTTTAAGTTAGTCAATTACTACTATATATAACTTATACTGATTCTTACATCTGCAATTGTACATAAAGTGCTGCACATTTCCTAAATCAATAATAACATGTAAATTTTCTGCAGTAATTTGAGATTTGTTGATGTGATGCAGCTTTATTGAATTTAAGAATAAAATGCCTGACACAGATATTTCAATTGTGAATCACATGCTACATAACCTTAAGAATAAACTCTTCCAAAAAAAATATCAAGCATGATTTCAAGTATCTTCTTCTGGTGATTTCAAAATTACACATAATTGGCAGTGCCATACTCAAAACGTCGCACAATGGAATAACTTGAAACTTTTTATTTTTCCACAACCCAGTCCAAACTGTTTATCAGACTTCATGACAATAATTCGACCAGCCACCAGTTTATAGGGTGCTAACACCAATCTGACTCACAGGACAGTCAGTTCAAGATGATCCTGCAGTAATTCAAAGGAGTGAGAGCAAGATCAGGTATCAACTGGATGAAATAGTAGATGTTCAAAGTAAAATGCAAATGAAAGGAAAAGTGAATCTGATATGTAATCAGCTGAAACATGAGAGACATATAAGTCACTCGAGCAGCATTAATTTTCTGAAAACTGTAAACTTTTGACTGTGTGATGTCATCAGAACACAATTTGCAGCAGATGAAATGTGCTTCAGATGTCCATGGATTCTTTTTTTTTAAATAAGTGCTTCAGATGTCCCATATTATGATTTGATTCTGAAATCTGCCTTCAATTACTGAGTAATTAATCAATCAGAGAATTGTTATTTAGAACAAGAATTTGATTGTTATAAAAAGTAACACCCTTCAAGAATAGAACAAAATGAGTGCTCAACTACCATCTTTTCTTTAATCAAAAGGAAGTATCAGAAATTCTATTGGAGCCATAACTATCAATAAGAGTGTGTGTTGTGTGTGTGTGAGAGAGAGAGAGACCTGAAGAGGAGATGACGACAGAGGGGGGAGCAGCAAAGCAGGCAGGGTCGGCGGCGGCAGCAACGGAGCGGAGGCGGCAGTGGCACGAAGCAAGCTACGACGGCAGCACAAAGAAATAAGTTATGCACGCACACGCACACGCGCGCGCGCACACACACACACAGAGAGAGAGGACCTGAAGAGGAGATGGTGACGGAGCGGGGACAGCGGAGTGGGGTGCAGTAGTAGCGGAGCGGGTGGGGTCGGTGGCAGCAGCAGCGGCACAGAGCAGGCTACGACGGTGGCACAAAGAGGCAAGGCCTGCGTAAAGATAGAGAGGACCTGAAGAGGAGACGACAGCAGGAGCGGGGTCGGCGGAGCAGGGTGCAGTAGCAACAGAGAGGGGGCAGTAGCAGCAGAGCGGGCAGGGTGGGCGGTGGCGCAGAGCGGAGAGCACCCAGGTAGAGCAGAGGCGACGAAAACTCATTTTTCAACTGGATTAAATCTGACTTCTGAACCATTCAAAAAAAAATTAGATGTACCTCTGAACTACAAAACCGGGCAAATGTAGGTCCAAAGTTTTCGCGATCGGACAATTCGATCCTGTCGTCTTCACCTGTTTGGTTTTCCGTTATATTTTATTTTCTTGATTTGTTAAATGAATAAGTTACCCTTCACGCTAGACATATTATCCTGATCTTTTGAACCCTCCTGCCATTTCCCCATGAGGTCGTAGGAGGCAATGAGATAAATAGGGCTTCTCTTGCAACGATTATAACTAGGGTTTATTCGATGATCTTGGACAAACTCTGACGACGATCTTCGAGCATCCATCGGCTTCCCCCCATAAGGTTAGTGCTTTCTCTTATTCTATGTGTTCTAACCTACATTTGTCTTCCCATTTTCAAGCTCCTACTATCATTTAGGGCTTCATCTTCTTGTTTCCTTTGACTGTAGTCTTAAGATAACAGGGTTTAATCATAATTTATAGTTGTCTTCTTGTTTCCTTTTCCTTTGGCTTTGTCTTCTCGATTTTTATAGCCGAATATTTTTTCTCCTAATTTCAAAATTTTCATTCGACATGTTTGCTTTCTTGTTTAATTCCCTAAGTATAATGATATTTTCCCTCTAAGCATAATGATATTTTTCCTTTGTCTTCTCATTTTGTGTTTTAAGCAGTAACAATTAATATGCAAATCTTAATTCCTTTGAGCAGGCGCCATGTCCTATATATCAGCATACAGTTCTTCTGCTTCATTTTCGAAGAAAAAGATTTGTTATAGCAACGCATAAAATTTTCAAAAGAATATCGAAGGTAGATGCTATTGTGGCTTAATACCATGTGCTAAATATTCATTTGTTATAGATAATCCCGGTAGAAGGTTTGTTGGTTGTCCAAATTATAATGGGAAGGACTCTGGATGCAACCATTCCAAGTGGATAGATCCGCCGACTTGTACAAGAGGAATGACACGGGAAAAAGGTTCTTGAAAGGATGGAAAAAATTAAAGGATAACAGAGACAAAGTGAGAAGAGAGATTGCTCAACTTGAACAACTTAATGCTAAATTGAAGATCTCATGCTTGAGTTGGAGAGGAAAGCAAGACAACATATGACCAAAGTGATTAAGGGTTTTTTAATTATTGTAAGTTTGTTGTTTTATTTGTAGCAAAATTTAATGTCTAAGTAACTATTGTGGGGACTCTTATCTGAGTTATTATATATTTGTCTTGTTCTACTTAACAATGAAACAATGCAACATTATTTCTAACAAGCATTTGAATGTTATGGATATTTAATGTGCAAGAATTTTGCTTTTGTGTATTTTTTTAGTGTGTTACATTGAGATGTTGTTGTTTATCGTGATGATCATGAGGGTATTTCTTGATGTGTAAAATGGAATGTTGTTACATATCGTAGGTAATATGACTAATGCAATTGAAATACACATTGAAAATGTTGATCGGTCGAAAAAACTTTAGACCTACTTCTGTCCATAATAGGTAGTTTAAGGGTATATTTGGATTTGTTCGATAGATCGGGGGCTAATGGAAATATATAGTGCATTTCATAAGATGACTTCGAGTTCCTCATCGATACTACAATAAAATTTGATGGATAGTCCAAAGTGAACATGATACTACATGTCATGACATACAATTTCATTGTTGAAACCTCCTTTATATCCATATCAGATGGAAGTTAAATCAAGCAGGATAAATATGTGTTCCAACGTCATAATTTATTTCTCATTTATCTAACAATAGTAACATTACAAAAATCCAATGTTTTGACATCAAGTGTCCAACACCACAAAAAATATACATGTCAAACTGATGATTGAATATACATTATAAAGTTTTGACATCAAGTGTCCAACATACCACAAAAAATAGTTTTAACATGACAAAAACCAAATAGTTCCATCTCAAAATGTGATTGGGAGATTGATTTGGAAACTTTGCAAAATGTTTTGTATCATTTAAACTTCAGCGATTGGCAGATTGACCTTCATTAACTGAACCTTGGATGCTTACTGCAACACAAGTTTTTCTGATCCTTTTAGCTATAGGAATTGAAGGGGCCTGTTAAAAAAACATTTGTCATTTTAGCAAGCAACATCTGAAATTTAATGAAATAAGAAATGAAGCTTAATCAACCTACTTGACTTTCAAATATAGAACGATCGTCTTTTCGTTTTCCTTTATCAATTACAACCTACGAAACAAAGTATAAATCATATTATGCTACTTAACAAATCATGTAAAAACATATATAGCATATAATATACTTAATAGAGCATTTTTTACCTTTGATACTCCATCTTGTGCTACTTCTTTTCCCTTTTTTGATAGATCAACAAAAGCAACATATTTTCCTTTACTTTTATCAATTTTGACCTAGCAAAGATTTTTCACTCGTATTAGTAGTACACATTTAAGAACAAATATTATTACTAATACATACAACATAATATTTTAACTTTGATACACCAAGATGTGTCACTGGTTCCTTTTTCTTTACAGTTGCACATTTAGAAGCACTAGTTTTTCCTTTATCATTTGTTATCTACCAAAGATATTTTATATCAAGTAAAGAACATATGAGGTAAATACAACATACATAAGTTTAAATTCGATAACCCTACATGTGGTACCTTGGATCTATCATATGATCTGACATTATGACCCTTTTCTCCACATTTTCCACAACTTAGAGATTTAAGAGACCTTCTAACTACCCCTGTAGTTCTAGGCTCATATGGTGCTTTTTTTTCTCAACTTCTTAAGCCAGCCTAGTTGTTTCCTGACGATAGGTGTATTCATTTACTCTTGTTGTGTATGATCCCATTGATTCTAATATGGAATAGGATTTATGATATCATGGTAGGCTAATCTACACTTCTCTATGGAATAACATGGGTGTACAAAACCCTCAAAACTTCTTCAATCAACCATAATTGATGCACATGCATGCTCACAGGGGACTCTTGTATAATCCCATGTTTTACAACTACAACTCTTTTTGCCAAAATGTATAATAAAGCTATTAATTCCAGCTAACACCTCAAATATTCCATCTCTTGCAATCAATGTTGAATGTCTTATTCCTTCCTTCATGAACTTCTCAAGTTACGACATGTAACTATCCTTATCCATTCTCTTCTCTCATTGTGCCTAGTCATTAGTTTCTCTGTATTGTTTCCAGCATTGTAATGATTGGCTTGTCCCTTACTTCCTTGAAAAATTGGTTAACTGATATATTATTAATTATCAAATCACATTTTGTAGCGTCATCAAAATGAGATTTAGCCCAACATTCAGGTGGTTCCCTTAGCAAATATTGATGAGCATGAACATCCAATTCTTTTATCTTGTCCATACATAACCTCCAATATTCCTTTGTGTACGAACTAGCAGCACACCGAAACCACAACTTAAGTTCTTCACCTTTGAATCTCCCTTTGAACTTTGAGTATAAATGTCTAAAACATATTCTATGCTCTGCATAAGGCATAACCTTTGCAAATGCTTGGACCAAACCCTAAAACATACAAACCTATGAATCTTAGGTTAACAATACAAAATATAATTTATAATTAAACAACTAAATAAACTTATTATTTACCTTTTGTCGGTTAGAGATGAAGGCCCACCCTTTTTCATCATGGATTCCAATAGCCTCAATAAGTGTCTCCAAGAACCATATCCATGCTTCATTACACTCATACTCTACAATTGCTATGGCAACATGAAACATTTGATTATTTCCATCCTTGGATATAGCTCTCATCAACTGACCACCAAATTGTCCTTTCAAATGACATGCATCTAAACCAATAACAGGTTGACATCTAGCCAAGTATCCCTTAATTTGAGCTGCAAAACTAATAAAGACATTTTAAAAGTGTGGAGGATATTTAGGAGAAACTCTAAAGATCCCTACTCTTGTCATGCTACTAGGGTTATGCTTCAAGACTTGTGAACAATAGTCTCTCACTTTTCCAAATTGATCTTTATGGTTGCCTTCTATAATACGTATAGCTTTAGCCTTTGCTCTACGTATTTATCTCTCTGAAACAATAATGTTCTTCTCTTCTCATTGCTTTTGTCATTGCCTTCACCTTTCAATTTGGATCCTTTGTCAACATGTCCAAGTAATGTCTGGCTATCTAAGTTGAATTGGCACTTATTACTTTGTATTTCTAGGATGCATGTTGTGCTTCTAAAGACTCTTAAGTTGAAAGGTGTAGTGCCATGCAATTTAGATGCATTTATCCTCCAAGGGCATCCATCATCACTACATACAACTATTACCCTTAGACTTATCAATTTTATGTAGTAAAATTCACTACCCTAATTTCTTACTGTTTGCCCTTAGTACTTCTCTAAACACATCTACATTGGTAAAAATCATGCCCAACTTTAAAATGGCTCTCTGCATATCTATTGCTTCTTTGAATATAGGAAATGACATGTCATTTGATTCCATAAATTGTCGATCAATTTCTTCATCATTATCATCCACATCAATGACATAGTCTTGGCGCATTGATTCCTCATTATGCTCATCTAGTTCACTTCCTTCTTCATAATTAGGCATCATGTTAGACACTTCAACTTCAGGACACTCATATCAGACATCATGTTAGACACTCCATCTTCAGGACACTCCACATTAGGCATCATGTTAGACACTCCAACTTCAGCACACTCCACATCAGGCATCATGTAAGACACTCCAACTTCAGGACATTCCACATCGGGCATCACGTTAGACACTCCATCTTCAGGAGGCTCCTTATCAGACATGTGCACTTTAGGAGACTCAATGATAGGCATCTCCACATCAACTTCCACATCAATTGTAGCAACCGCTGGAGCACTCCCTATTGATGACTGAGATTGCAAAGGCACAACATCAAAAACCAACCTCAATGTATATTGCAACTTCTTTCATCCCGCAGTTCTTGGTAAAAATGTTCAACGCATTTTGATCATTTTGTGTTTGCAACAAATAAACTCCACTTGGCTTAATATAATAGAAAGTTGCATTTATAGAACAACCTATAGTTTTAACCATATCAACAATCTCAAAGTAAGACATCAAATCTGGATCGTCATTATCAATGTATGAAACTTCTCCACCAATATATCATGTTGGACCTTTAATCTGGATCGACTCCGGATGTTTGAAATAACTACTATGATGGACCTTTAATATGTAATAATCCATACTTGCATACAAGGGGACAAACCTGAATATGAAAATTAATAAAGAATTCAAAAAAAATATCAAGGACCACTAACATAAGCTAAAAAGACCCTAACATCCACTATATGGACCACTGACATAAACTAGAAAAACCCTAACATCCACTGTATGGGAGCACTTCAAATCTTTCAAAGAAACACATTAAATAACAAAAAGAAAACAATAATGACACCAAATCTAACCAAAAGTTACTAAAAACAATGTGAACTCAGACAAGAAGCACTAAATAAAGTTGGGTTATGACAAAAAATGTACTTACGATACGTAGCAGTCACAAACGTAAGACTTGAGGCTTCAGCTCATCGTCGTCGTCATGCTTCACCTTATAGCCTGTATGTTGATCACTGGAGAACACATCAAAGGATCCTTCATGACTGCCACCTCCAATCTAGGGCATTCATTGTGCGAGCGGAAAGCGGAAAAAGAGTTTAAGGCAAAAAAGGGGGAAATGACATTCCATGTGCAAATGGAAAGGGGAAAAATGTTTAAGAGATCAGGTTAATATGTCCGAAGGGTAACTTAGTCATTTAAGGAATCAAGAAAATAAAATATAATGGCAAACCAGAGGGGTGAAGATGATAGGATCGAATTGTCCGATCGCGAAAACTTTAGACCTACATCTACCCGGTTTTGTAGTTCAGGGGTACATCTGAATTTGATCGATAGTTCAGGTGGGTAAATGGAAATAATCCTTGAATGAAATATCGTCAATCAATGGTCAAAATCATTGGGCCGCACAAATTGCTATGCACTCTCATTTCATCAAAAGTTTAAGATGATTTGTATATCAACACAAGTTAATATCATTATGGATAATTTTATTCAATAATTTACTAATTTTAAACAAAAGTTTGAATATATATGTGTGTTTAACTGTCCTAAAATGAACATCATTTTAGTGTCCATTTGGATGACCTTATTTTCAAATGGTGTGAAGTTACGATAAATTGGTGTCTGATGAATCAATGCATAGTAATAAACTTAATATGATGATTAAAAATATTATAATGATTCGCACCGTTGGATCAAATCTTTAAATTTTAATGTCGATCATAATAAAATATAACGCCGAGGATTGAAAGAAGTTTTCTTTTTACTTCAAAAAGTCGAGGTATGCCTTCTTGAGTTTATCTCACTCATGAGTAAATATATCGTATTACCACCAAATGAGATTTCAACTTGTAATAGTTTGACCATAGTTGTAAAACTCGACTCAGTCCGGTCGGTCGGATCGATTAGATCGGTGTTCGAAATTCAAATCGAGCCATGAGTCGATTTAAATTCGATCTTGAAGTTGAGCCGCTTTGAATCGATCAAACCCTATCAAAATTTGGGTTCAACCAGTCGACTCGATATGTTTAATCGATATAGACACCGAATGAACATTCTTAAAAGAATTAGTTTATTTATATTTATATGACAAAAAAATTAAAAAAATGTATGATGTTTGCTATTTCAAGGAAAAAATAATCAATTTACAAATTCTGATTTACATTTTTATATTAATTTTTTTATTGATTATTTATTATGCTAGTGTATTTGATTTTGATATAAATATTAATTAATATGAATCTCCTATTTATAAATTATGATTAAAATTATTGTTACTATTATCATATATTTATTTATGACAATTTTTTTATTTTACATTAAATTATTATTAATCGGTTTAATCGTTCGATTTATTAGGTTTGACCTATTCGATCTGGTCCGAGAATCTATTGATGTCTGAACCAAGTTTTACAATCTTGAGTTTGACATATTAATATGATCTAATGTATGACAACCTGATTTCAGTCTTAATTAATTATTCTTATTATTTTTTTATATCATGCCATATATGATCTTTCCAAATTTGCAACATGTACTGTTTTTATGATCCCACGTGCCAACCAAAAGTTAAATAAAAAATTAATTAAATTATTGAAATAATAGAAAAAGATTGGTTGATTGATTCGTCAAGGAATTGAATTATATAATCGCAACTGATGTTTAAACGTTTTTGTTTTAACAATAATTAAAATAAGAAATAATTAGCGTTAACCCGGAAAATTAAGGGGAAAAAAATAACGAGAGCAATAACGAATCCACACCGTTCATAGGGGCCTTCGACACCTCTCCGTCTCTTGATCCGACGTAACATTTGATAGCGATCTCGATTTCCACCGCTTTTTTGTTCCTCGTTCTCTCGAATACCTCGCAGGCAGTCTCCTGTCCCTATCATGGCCGACGTCTCCGCAAAGTTCGGGCCGCCGGCGGAGCTCCTCACCCCGTCGATGGAGCCCGCTGACGAGGACCTTTGCGTCGCCTCCGCCCACGACGGCCTCGACTTCTGGCAGTTCATGGTGGCCGGTTCCGTCGCCGGCCTCGTCGAGCACACCGCCATGTTCCCCGTCGACACTCTCAAGACCAGGATGCAGACCAGCGTCCCGGCCTGCCGTCCCCCGTTGGGCCTCGGCCATGCTCTCCGCTCCGTTCTCCGTGCCGAGGGTCCCCTTGGCCTCTACCGTGGCATCGGCGCCATGGGACTCGGCGCCGGCCCTGCCCACGCCGTATACTTCTCCATCTACGAAGCCGCCAAGGAGTACCTCTCCCGGGGAAACCCCAATAATCCGGTCGCTCACGCCGCGTCCGGCGTCCTCGCCACCATTGCCAGCGATGCCGTCTTCACGCCCATGGACACAGTCAAGCAGCGGCTACAGATCAAGAGTAGTCCATACAGGGGGGTCGCGGACTGCATATCCAGGTTGCTTAGGGAGGAAGGGTTCAGGGCATTCTACGCCTCGTACAGGACGACTGTCGTGATGAACGCCCCTTTCACGGCAGTGCACTTCGCTACGTACGAAGCCGCCAAAAGGGGGCTCAAGGAGATCTCCCTAGAGAACGCGAACGATGAGCGACTCGTAGTGCACGCCACGGCAGGGGCAGCTGCGGGCGCCTTAGCGGCGCTGGTGACCACACCGTTTGACGTAGCGAAGACCCAATTGCAGTGCCAGGTGAGGCCTTTGAGCCAAGTTAGTCTGATCTTTCAAGTAAAGAAAGGAAAAAAAAAAAACTTATTTTTGTTAATTTCCTCGTTTCATGTTTATGCATGTTCCCTTTATTTGATTGTATTCAAATTTAAAGCTGTACTCGTTATACATTGGAGAAGGTAGCAAAAGGTTCTATTGGACCCATGAAATTTAGTGGTTAATATTGATTCAGATGAGAAAACAAAAGTTGAGAAACCATCAACTTGGTCAAGCACTACAAATTCACAAGGATGACACATTAGAGAGATGGATTCTTATTATACAGTATAGAAATTATCATTATCAATAGCTGAACAACAGGGTATCCAGTTTACATGAGTTTACTTTTAAGTCAATTTTTGACTAGTCTAGGTAGTTATGGAATGAAATATCCACTCAAAAGGGAATAACTATATAATGTTGTGTAAAAAATATTCACTGTATTGAGTAGACAACCCTAGCATCCCTTCCAAAAAAAAGGAAAAACAACTCTAGCACGATATTACAAAGGAGACCAAGGTGTCCTGTTGTTGATCATCCTCCTTGTCTTGGTCTGTAATTTTGTTTACCTAGGAAGCAGAAGCCGCAATGATATTCCATTTTGTTTCATTTATTTATTTTTATTTTTATTTTTACCACAACATTTCTTTTAGAGGGTTAAGGATGAGAACCTTGTGCACTCATGCAGCTTTATCACTGAACCGTTATGTTACATGTTGAGATTACAAAATATAATCATATTATAAACCTGCCCAATTTTTCATCAAATTCTTCGCTATGCCTACAATTTTTTTTTCAATATAACATCTTTCTTCTCTAAAATACACCCATTCATTTGAAGCCAAATGAACACTGAAAAGTTAACAACATAGCTCAGCATCTTTTAGATAAATATACTCGGATGTTAAGATCCTGTGTACCAAATCTAAATGACAGGCTTTAATACAACTTGTTTTCTTTTGCTTATTTATGAACTTCCTTAGGTCCTTTACAGGATAGGTTTTGCTATTAAATATTTCTGCTTGGACTATACAATGGTCCAAAATAACATATGTCATTCGCATTCTAAACATTTAGGGCTAATCCTGCCATTTTAGATGCTAGCTTAGGTGATTTTTGGACTGTCTTTATGCAAAGCCCAAAGGATCCTTGAATATTATGCTATCAGTTTGATATGAATTCCTACAACATGACAATTAGCATTGTTTCTATATGATTCTTGATGTCGCTGGACATAAATGAGTCCTGAGTTAATAGTTGGACACTAATAATAGAAAGGCCAATCGATCAATAGACTATTCTTATGAAGCAAGTGAGGTTCATTCCTGAACTAGTTTGAAATATAGCAACAACTTGATATGCTTTGAGGTCTGATGGGATATGTTACGTGAAGCAGATTCTGTGGTATTCTTGACAACTTGGATCATATTCTAATCATCACGCGACTTTAGCTGCAAACATGATACTTAACTCTATTCATAGGCCATGTTTACTGGGCATGCCGATACAACAGAAGCTTTGTGAAAACAGATTATTATTTTCTCATGTAAGACTAATGATATATTACATGTTTCAATAAGATCCATAGCTTTAAGGGCTCCAAATATTTTGTTGAACATCATGATGAAATTCAGGTGAGTTAACAAGGTTTTTATATCCATTGAATGTTGCGAAAGATATGTGTGATCTGTTCATGTCTTAGCTTATTCATTGATGCGATTCGTGGCCAGTTCCATTAGGATGATGATGCTCAATGGACTAATCCTATGTCCAGATGAGATGACTATGTTTTTTTCGTTCTTTGTTTCGTAACTGGAGGGAGGAATAAAGTTACTTATCAGATACTGGAAACTACAACATGAATATTTATCAAGCTCCCATGAGAACATACTGTGCATTAAAACTTTCTAAATGAGTGGAATTTGAGAAGATAAAGAAAGAAAGATGGCAGTAGAGATAAGCCTGACATTATTTTGGAAAAGAAACCTTGGTTTGGAGTACAGGGGATAGTACTCATATGGATTATGAAGCAGTGGCATATCAAATAGAGTCCTTTCAAAAAGAACATATCCACTTTAGTGATGTGTACAGCACATAAAATTTCACTTTCTCAACATAATCCTAAGCTGGATGGATAGCATGTACGGTACTTGATTGCTTGTGGACATTCTACGACCCATGGTTATCATTTTGTTCTTTATATTCCTTGGTGACTCACATATTTTTCCGCAAGAGCACTGCTACATGCCTTGAGTTCCAGTATTCTTGTGTCTCTCATTCAAACATGGTATTTATTATTGGTAGAACCATAGAACTGTAGAAGTTTTAGAAGTTCTGCATGAATCCTCATTTGAGCATTCTTCTTTTTTTCCAAAATCTTGATGTTCTTTCCCAATCTGATTATACAAGTGATTTTCCATCCAAAAGTAGAAACTTTGATATTCACAAAGAAACAAAGGCTGAAAGATTCTTCTTTTTGCCATACAAGGGTTAAAATAGTCAAAACCCTAGGGCTTAGTTATGCTGCCATATTCTCAGGTTTCAGAAATATATGTCAATGGCTGTCATAAGTATCTGAAAGTACTGTTCAAGATTGTTGTTCCTAATACCTCATAAACAAAAGGATTGTTATGCCGATAATGTGAAAGTGTTTTCTGAAAGGATAATATGAAATAGTTGTCTTAGCATTTATGACTTAGTTGTGTTTAATGGTTGACATATTGGTGGTTTCTTTACCTTGCTGGTCTTCTTTGGTTTGATTGAATTGAGGAATTTAATAGTTCTACAAGTGACCTTCATATAACCTGACACCACTAGTTAGTGAGTGATCAATATTTTTTCACTGTTGTGCTCGCACCCTGATAACTTGAAAAGCAAAGTATCTGCTCAGTCTTTTTCTTGCAACCTGATATTGCTCTAGCCTTTGGTATGTTATTCTAGTAGGAGGCTCTATCACATTGAAAGGATTAATGTATAGCAGTCGTAGTTAAATTTACAATCATGTCTAGATTTTGGTTGTGAGACAAATATTTTGTTCTAAGCATAAGGGTTGCTATAGTTGATGAGAATTTGATTTCTTGAGGCAATGATCTGTGTTACTTAGAGCCCTCCGATATCAGCATTATTACTATTTTTCTCCTCCAAAATTCAATTGATATATGTATTATGCCCTTTGATCATTTTCAGCACTAACATTTTGTACAATTATTTTGCCACTTCAATTTGAAAGAGTCAAATACTTATCCTATTGAGCAGGGTGTTTGCGGTTGCGAAAGATTCTCTAGCAGCTCAATAAGAGAGGTTATAAGAGCTATAGTACGTCGTGATGGTTATACTGGATTAATGAGGGGATGGAAGCCCCGGATGCTCTTCCATGCACCAGCTGCCGCTATTTGCTGGTCGACATATGAAGCATCAAAGTCCTTTTTCCATAGGATGAATGACAGTAGGAGGCAATCTTGAGAGAGGCAGACCAATTTTGCTTTCTGGTTTCAGACTGCCCAGACCGTCTGCAGCCGTTCATTTCCTCAGCTGATGAAACCAGCATCCATCCAAGGTGGATATTCCTATTGGCAATAGCAATCTCCTGATTTATGTCCACAGTTATTTAAAGGTTCTGCATCTGTATAATTTTTCTTTTCACTAGTAAATACGATAATGACTGTCCTAAAGTTGATATCATTTTTGGAACAAATAAGATGCTGTTGACTTGTTTAGAGAGTATATGATGTGTACCTACGGAAAGTTCCTGCTTTGAGAACCACAATGCACAACATTTGAATCTTTATTTGATATAGGAAGGTTTATCTTTTATTTTACGATAAGAAAATCTTACCATCTTATCAATTATGAATATAAATATAATGATTTTTTTTTCTAAAAAAATAAACTATTGGAATATACTCGTCTTTGAAAAATACTTGTGAGCTGAGTTAGGATCTTAAGCTTTTGGACAAACAATTAACTCATCTATTTAACATTATATAATACTAGAACTCCACAGTTTCTAATACACATGCTATACGCCGCAACTGGAATTTTGGTTGCAAACTCGAGAACTTGTTGGATCAAATAGATTTCTGCACGAGAGGCTTTCAATAAACAATATTAGAGGTAAATGGAACCCCGAGATTAATCTATGATTTTAACTTGACGTGTTTCTAAATTACTTGATTGATCAAACATATTATTTAGATCATAAGATAAAACAAATAGATTATCATTGAATTAGTGGAATGCTTTTAAAAAAAACAATGTTCTGTAGAATAGGATACTTTGCATTTCTCATCTTTATATATGTATATATATATATATATATATATATATAT
>LTAE01003828.1:20930-33005 GCA_001647135.1 Pontederia paniculata | reverse complement strand
GTCCAGGATGCTGAAGTGAAGTCAGCGGCGACCAAATATGGGTGGTAGCTGGTGAAGGTCAAGATCGGTCAACCGAAGATGAAGCGCGGGCGACCGAAGGAGCTTGACCGCACTCTTCGACTGGAGAGTGGGCGTCCAGGAGGCTGAAGTGAATCAGCGAGCGTAGAGATCAGTTGAAGAGGGGTACTCATGTCAAGATCGGGCGGCCATAGGTGGTGGCGGACGTCCGAAGGAGCTTGACTGAGGGAGAAAGGCTTCGGCACTTGAAGCTGCGGACGCCCGGTGGACGACCGAAGCACCAGGCGGCAATTCAAGTGGAGACTTCACTTAAGCAGCGGTCGACCAAGGCTGGAGCCGCGGATGATCGAGGAAGTAGGTGAAGGTACTGTACTTGCATTAACGACTAATTTTCTGAGAGAGAGAATTAGGTCTTTAGTGCAGAATATATAATGTAATCCCAAGAGTCTTGGGAAGCAACTTTGGCAAAATATTGAGCGAGTGCTTTGAGTGATAGAAAGTCTTAGTTCCCCTTCTGCGTTTCGAGTGAAGAATCCAGGATAGAAGGGACCAAGAGTTTTTGAGCGATTTGTAAGAGGTTGTCTCCTTGTCCTTGTGCAAGAAAGGATAAGTTTGTAAGGGAGCTTTTGCCCTTGAAGAAGGAGTTAGTGATCTCCAGAGATCTCAGGTGCGAGAAGACCGGAGCAGGGACGTAGGCCTGGAGTTCGGCTGAACATCGTCAACAAACATTGTGTTTGTGTGCTTGTTTATTTTCTCTGCTCTCTCTCTATCTATCTACTAGCTTTTGAATTTATATGCTTCCGCTAAATATAATCTAACTGATCTAGCATAACAAAAGTAGTGAAAAATTTTATACACCAATTCACCTCGGACCCTCTTGGTGTCATCCAGATCCTACATATATGATGATTTTTGTACCAAAAAATTGTAGTTTAATTTAATGAAATCCATGGAATTCTCGATCTAGATGGCCAGACATAGACTGCGTCCCCCTCGAACATGGACCGTGTCTCTAGTGTGGAAACCCTAACACCACCAACCATTGAACACAATCTCAGTAAGGTCAAACAAAAGGTCAAAAGCTCACAAGTAAGGAAAAAAACTATAATCTCCTTCAAAAAAAAGATTGTTGTGATAAGGCTTGTTGTTGAGCCAATTCATCCTGGATTCATGGAATCTTGATCCGGTGGCATGGTTGGAGACGAAGCAGAGACCGCCACTTCGCGTGGTGGCTAGAGTTCTAAGGCCGTACGGCTCCTATTTTTCAGCGAGGATGGCGGCAAATGGGGGGTTGCTGTCTTTGGAGAATCAAAGTAAGGTTAAGTTTTCTTTTTTCAAAAGTTCCTCTAATCCAATCTTTTTTTTCTCATAATTTTTTAGTTCCGAGAGTATTGGAGGATGCAACTTTTCCATTTTTGCGTTCTTTTTATTGTGTGATTCCTCTATTTTGATGGATGAATTGCTTGCTCTCCGGGCTAAATCGAAGAGGTGTTCTGAAAAAAAAAAGATCATATTTTTTTTTTTTGCTTTTCAATGTCTTTTCTTTAGTACTTACGTGAGGAGGCTATGAATGGTGCCATAAAGAAGGAGTTTTTTATTATCAAATTTTGTTTGAGCTGAAAGCAATTTTCTAATAAAGAATTAATTTTGCCTTTTGTAGTTAATGTTTCACTTAAGATTCCTGCCACAATATTTTTCATGTGAAGCATTCTTCTATAAATGGACATGTGATCGCTAATAGACATTATTTCAAGTTGCAAGGACCCATTTTACATGTTTTTTCCATTGAATGCCTAAGATAAAATCATAAGGTCCTGGAATTCCGGCAGATAGTCTTTTGCTTTCAACCTACAATATTCAAGTTTGTAGACTTATTTAGCAGTAATATCTTTATGCATGCACTCTTATTTATCTTTTCACGACCTTTCAGTTGAAGTAGGCAAAGGTTTTGAGGCTATTCAAAAGAAAGGAAAGGAAAGGTCAAACAAAAGGTCAATAGTCCACGAGTAAGGAAAAAAATTAGAATCTCCTTCAAAAAAAAGGAAGAAATTTGTATTCAAATATAATAGGAAGTGTGTGAACATAAATATGATTTTTCTTCCTATAATTTGAAACTTTTGAGAAAACTAATTAGCTAATTTAGTTAAGTTAATAATGATTTCTATAGTGTTAAAAGTTATAACTTAATTAATTAAATCATGATCAATAATGCATTTATGCACTATAAATAGTTTGTGTGTAACGCCTCCAAATGTACACTTGTCCACATGGCAAAATGATCTTCTGAAAACGCTACGACATCTATATAATACTCTAACTATAAGTTTATCTATTTGACCAATCAGCAAAATGTGAAATAATATAAAATTTTATCATAAAATGCATAAGTATTATATCAATTTATTGTGTCTCCAACAAACTATCACATAAGTATTTCAATAAAAGAGACATCTAAACCAAGGACGATAACCATGTGCAAGCTACATTCATCACAAGCACCAGTCGCCGCTCACGTCACTATCATCTTTGCAAATCATTTACTTGCAGGATCCAATAAATGTGAGACAATTCTCCCGTGAGCTATGACGCTCAATAGGTAAGACATATAAACACATAGATATGACAATTCTTAATAGAATTAATCATACCATATAAAAAGGGGAATACAATGAATAGTCAATATAATGTCAATAAAAAATGTTATCTTGTTACTATAATGTCAAACAATAAGGAATAATCTAAGGCCCATCATGACATGATCTCTATGCAATGACGCCAAGCTACAATGAATAATCAAAGACCAACAATAATCTTTATTTTTCATAAAGGCAATCAATGAGAATTAAATTCAATACAATATCGATGATAGTCATATCACTATGTAATATATCCCCTCTATCTTACTTTACAAGGAATGCTTCACAAGAGTTCTTTCTTTCAATGCAATGTTCTAGTTCAACACAATGTTTGATTCAATGCTCCCGTTCAATATGATTCTTTTATTCAATGCTCTTGTATGATATAATGCCTTGAGTCAACACTTAAGTCAGTGCTGTGATTTCAATGTGTCTTATCATTGACTTATCTCATTAGTAATTTTAAGGTGACTTTGCAATGACTTTGAGATGGTGCTCATAAGCTTTTAGGAGGTTCGAAAATACAATGGTCAGTGGTGGTGCACAAACCATGACAGGGGGCCACAAAGGGGAGGATGCTTCAACATCCTCTTCGTTGCTTGGCGGGAAGAAGGTCATACAATATGAACTTAGTAGTTTTGCTGCAGCTACACTACTAGTCTCTAACAATGCAATGAATATGTCAATGACTTCTGACAATGCAATACATGATGACCTTAACTTTTATTAACTTATCTTGTTTGACCCTTATCTTTACCTAGTATGTACTCCTTTATATAAGAGGAATTTAAGCACATTCAATATAAAATCAACATTAATAAAAGCGAAACTTGATTTTTAAGATCTTTATTCTAACTTAGTATTCAATAGTCACAATGTCCCATAACACATAGTTCACTATACATGGGCCAATAACTTGATGACATAGGAAAAAATAGGTGATGGGACATGGGCCGCGTTGGATTCAGATGTGGGTCGTGTTGAGTCCGATCATGGGCCATCTTCTAATAGCAATGCAACAAGTACAAAGTGTGGGCCATGTCATGGGTGACACGGGCCATGTCTTGAGCAATTATAAGTCCCATTTTGGCGGAGTGGGTCATGTCGAGTTTCAACATGGACCATGTTAGGGTTTGACATGGCTCGTGTACATCCATGCGTTGAAAAAGTATAAACATTACTTTATAAGAAGACAAGTTATTTTCGTAGGTCACGTCAAGCTTTTATCCTTCTAATGAGGATAGTGTCCCAATCTAATCCGATTGAATATAATAACACAATAATCTAGAGCACGACGTCTTGGCGTATAGATTTATGTGGACCATGCGCTAGCACTTGATAATTTAATTAAAAAAATCTTGAACATGTCCTCATCTATCGGGACGACACGGATTGTGTCTGACGTGACCCAAGTCGTGTTGCACGACTAGTGCAGTTCGGTTTTATCCTTACCGACATGGGTCGTGTTCGATCTAGATAGGGATCGTGTTCGAATGTTTAGATCACTATTGTCTTTCTTTTTATGATGGTTAAATCTAATATTTTGTATAAAAATTTCATGCAGTTAAATCCAAACTAACGAGATATCAAAATTGAAACCCTAGCATGATTCATCTATACAAGAAAAAACCATATACATGAGGGATCCGCCTAAGAACTTACCTTGTTCGTTGATCTATTATCAATGTTGCATCTTCTATCGTTCCTCCTCTTCATCTTCTAATCTTCTTCTCCTCCGCCCACATTGTGTTGATCGTTGTTGCCCTCTCATTGATCACCTTTGAGATAGAGATAAAAGTAGAGAGAAACAAATAGAGGAGATAGAGAAAGAGAGAGGGATAGAGAAAAGAACACGGAGAGACTCTATGATGACTATGAGAAGAAAATAATAAGCCTTGAGAAATATTTTCATATTACATAAAGGAGCCTAGGATTTCATATGAGTTTAAAATGAAATCAAACTCCAAATCCAAATCAAATAGGACTCTACCATATAGGATTAACGCAGTTTGTGTCCTAGTTGGACACAATCCATTTTCTTTTCTTCTTTTCTTTTCTTGTTTTTTCCTATAAGAGCCAGTTATTACATTGTGTGCTTTTTTAAAATACTAATATTTTAATGGGCAGCTCCCAAGTAAGACAAGAAAAGAAGATAAGGGGTGATGGCTATGATTTTTATCTTGTCGTCCTACTCATTCTCTTTTTTGGGCAAGTATGCATCATTGATCGCCCCCAATCTTTCTCTCTCGATGAGCATGAGGTAATGCCCCTACCTACTTCTCTCTATTAGCTAAATAGAATTATGAATAGTTTGCGCAAAAAAATTATGAACACACCGAGTTAAAAAAATAAAATAAGATATGCAATTTTGACCTTTCAAAATGCAATAATATTGTATAATTAATCAAATAAATTTAAAAATAGATCCTCATTGTGAAGTTCAATCATTATACTATCTCTCTTCTTTGTATTTTATGCATTTATAATTTAAATAAATAACAACTATCATCGTGGTTTATTTTTGTATAGATAGGTTTTTTAGGTTAGCGCTAGTGCTTGATTGCCCTAGTTCTTATGGATTGACATACAATATATACCACAATAAAAAGTCGTGCACTTGTAGATTAAAAGTTGTGTATCGACTGAAAATTTAAAATATTAAAATTCATGTTATCGCATCTTGAGACGAACCTTACATCTTAAGTGTTGCATGCATAGATGTAATGTCCGACTCATTAGAGGTGCAAACACGGACCGTATTGGACTCGAACACAGACCGTGTTGGGAAATCCTCGATAGATAGACGACCCCTACGGCATGAAAGAAACTCTTATAGATTATTATTAGAGAAATCCCTCTTCTTCTTCTTCTTCTTCTTCTTCTTCTTCTTCTTCTTTTGACGAAGAGGTAAGGTCCCCCTCCTTCATGTTCTAGGTTTTCTCTTCCTCTCTCTTAGATTCTTTTACCAAAACCTCATTGGGGGAAGACAAAGACAATCGATGTAGCATGGATTTTGAGAGAATGAAGCAAGGGACTACGTGCACATGAAGAACAAATGGCCTAGTAAAAAGGGTATGCTCTTAGGAGAATCTCCTTCAGATATAAAGTTTTGATAGATTGAATGCACGCTAAGCTAGAATAATTCTCAAGTTGATGCATAAATTTTGGATTTCTATTAATTCCCATAATCATATTTTAATTTGGATATTATTATATTCATAATTTTGCATGAACTTGGATTAGATTGTCGAAAATAGAGCACGTCATGGCATGAGTGGCCGGGCACGGTCTGAATCCCCTTCAGACATAGCCCATGGCGATAGGGTTGAATCGTAGCAGCCACGTCAACCATGAAACAAGACCTAGAAGGTAGTAACAGGGACCACGTCCCACTTGGATATGTCATAGAACACAAATCCTAAATTGCACCAATAGTGAAACACGTTCTGCGGACACTGCTCATGTTAACGCACATGGTGATAATATTTTGTGTTATGTTAATGAAATAATTCAGATGATCCCGCATAGCCCCTATTGCATTGAACATCGAATCATCATGTCGTAGATTAGTTATGACATTAGAATTAGAACACAGTCTGTCCCTGATGTGTGCTAAATTAATCATATTTTTCATAGTATTTTTAGTATCATTTTCATGCATTTCATTATCATATACATTATTTTATTATTCATTTCATGATATTTTAGCTTTTGGGAGTCAAATAATGTGCAATTTTGTATATCCAGGGCATTTGGTAGTGTGATGGAAGACCACAATTTTCTATAGAAAAATCCAAATTTGATTCACGATAATAAAAAGGAATTTATGAAGTCAGAGGTCGTGACGATCAATTCACGACTGTGCAAATGTTTCACGAGCCATGAAACTAGTTTCACGGTCATGAACATATTGAAGAGAAAGGTCACAATCGTGATTCTCATATCACGGGCCGTGACAATTTATTATACATTTTACCCTTTTTGGTCATGGTCGTGATTTCCGCATCACGGGCTGTGATAGGATGATGTGTGAAAGTGAAGTTCGGTCACGACCATGACATTTCTATCATGGGTCGTGACATTTTTATAATGTTCGGTCATGACCGTGACATTTTTGTCACAGGCTGTGACATCGACCGGGATAACGCGATCCTTCGATCACGACCGTGACATTTCTGTCACGGGCCATGACAAATTGTGGGGAAAAATAAATAAATTTACTTTAATGTCATTTTTAGCCCAAATTCTACCTGATTTGCTTTACAACAAAGTTTATTATCCCAGGACTCTATATACCTATAAATAGGGGGTTATTGATGAGAGAAAGGGAGCCACTAATTGATTAATCTATCAAGAATTGAAGAAAGATTATGAAGAGAAATTGTGAGAGACAAAGAGTCTGGAGCCAAGCCTACTATCAAGAGAAGAAGAAGAAGAATTTCTATAGATTTTGTGAAGAAGACTATCGTCATCTCGGTGTTTTGATCTATCTTTTGTAATCTTCTCTTCTCAACTTTTTTAGGTGAACTCCATGGTAATTCGTTTTTAAATCTTTTCTGGAGAATTATTATTGGAAGGGAGAAATTTGTGAACCCTTTTTTGAATTATTAGTTTACTTATGCATATGCATGTGAATTTTAATGCTCTTCTATAAATCCTTGAGAGTTTGAATCTTTGCTAGCATCTTGGAGAGGAATAGCAAACTCTTATTCTCTTTGTTAAATAAAAGTGATTTTTAAATTATTAGTCAACGTATTGCATAACATATCTAGGTAGCATCCTCGAGAAGAATATCTTATGTGTGAGGTTTGTGAGATTGGCACCCTAGAGAGGGATAATCCACAGTTTAGGGAATACAACTTGACGCATCTCAAAATCCTAGTTGATTAGATTGACATCCCGGAGAGAAATAGTCAAGTCTCTTAGGGCTTGTTTGGATGTCCAGTAATTTTTAAGTATTTAATCATTGCGTCATAATATTTTCTATTGATGGATTTTTTTACAAATAAGTGTTTGGCACCAATTTTTACCGGATGAAAATAAAATGTAATAAGTGAAAAATGTCGTAAAATAATTATCTACTTTTACCTCCGATTTTTTTCTCCTTCCTTTTGTAATTACATTAATTTAGAAATATGATTTAAAAACTTTGCATTTTTTTACATTGAAAAAAAAATGTTGTAAGATACTTTTAAAAAAGTGTCTTACTATAGATTTTCAAAACGTCGAAAAATTTTATAAAGATCCCAAATAGGCTCTTATATTTGAGTTTATTGATGCATCCTAGAGATGACATCATATTTTAGGTAGATCATAATTCTCGTAAGAATTTGAGTTAAACTAACATTAATGAACTTGGGTGAAACTAATTATGTCCCTATTCATCTTACATCATCCTAATACAAAAGACTTTTGTTATCAAACTCTTTTCTTCTCTTTCCTTTCCTTCATTTTCTATTAAACATTTATCTTTATCACAAACTTTTTTTTCTCATTAGTTGTTGAGATTTGATAGATAGTATTAATATTAGTCCCCATTGAATCGATACTCAACTCACAGTTGAACTATTACTTGATACGACTAATGCACTTGCTAGCAATATTTTCTGCATAATTAGCACACATCAAGTTTTCGGCGTCATTGCCGAGAATTAATTAATTAACTTTCTATTCTAGTTTTAGTAGCTACTTTAAGATTTTTTTTATTTTGGTTACTTTCACGTTTCTTCTAGTGTTGTGCGTTCTTCATGATACGTCTTCTACATATCACATGTTCAGCAACACATACAACATCTTATCTTCAATGGCAAAGAAGCACAAAAAGTATAATCAACAATCATTGTCAGAAATAGAAGATAAAGGAAAAGCTATTAAGCACGAGGAGGCAACACCAAGTTAAAACATCATTAAAATGCCTCAGCAAGATCAACAACAAGATCCCTCAATGGACTCAATAACAATACTCACACATGTGATGAGTGGACTATTGGCAAAACTTTCTGAGCAAGAAAATCATAGTCAATCTATGGAGAAGCAGATTTTTGAGCTAATGGAGAGCAACAATGATACAGACAGTGTTATCACGTCATTGCTGGCTAATAAACCATTGGTTTAATCAAAAGTTGATCTTGAGGCGATGATTGGTCAACTGACCACAACAATTGAAAAGAGACTCGTCATGCAGGAAAATATTATCAAAAATTTGGAAGCATAGTTGATTCAACTAAGAAGTCAACCCAAAGCTGAAGAAGTATTATCTCCTTTGCCACAACCATCTGAGGTGCAAAACAAATTTGTGCGCATGGAATTAAAGCTCCAAGCATTATAGAAGCAAGCTGCGCAATTGACTTCTCAAAATGTCGGACTTCATAATGGCAACCATGAGGAGCACCCAACAACTCTCGTGTCTCCCTACCACAAACAACAATTCTTTCAAAGAAGAAGGAGAGAACGAAGGAAAAATCAAAGGAGATGGACATAGCAATGGCGAATCAAGGAGACGAGCGAGTACACCAATAAGATGGACGAGTCAGAAGGAGGGGCTCACCTTTTGATGTCCATATCAGCCAACAACAAGATCTCCATATTGACCAGCATCCAAAGTAATTAAAGAGACAACAATTTCAAAGCAGTGGCATCGCAAAAGTCCACCTATAGTCGAAGAGCACCAAGAGTCTTTCGAGCCACAAAGCCAGATCATCAAATTTGTGGACCCACAGTGCGAGAGAATAATTGAAGAAAGACTAGTTGAGCATATCAATGTTATTAATGGTGAAAGGTGGGAGATAGAAGGGTGCATATTCCTGTATAGTTATTGATGCTCACCATGTTGGGAGATCCACTAACATATATTCTCGGGTGAATTATTCCTTAATTTAGTTTATCTTTTTTTATGTTATTTGATCACTAAACCTTGAGTTGAGTTTTAGGGTTATTTTAGTGCAGGATCATTTTTAGTTTTAGGATGGTTTTATTGAAGGAGAAAAAAAATGACCAATTCCCCGTGAAAGGCAAGTCGCAGTCGTATTTCACACGTATTCCCGACTATCACGGCCGTGAGATCTCTATCACGGGCCATAACAAACCATCGTGATCTTTCTCTCACACACGTATCCCAATTACCACAATCGTAACTTTTGACTTCACGGGCTGCAACTCCCCGTTCAAGCAAACACGACCGGAACATTTCTATCACAGGCCATGAAAATTCTTCCTACACATTAAAATCACGGTCGTGATATCATTGTCACTGGTCATGATAAATGCATGTTCGAGACCTCTTTGTCATGGTCGTGACAAAGACTGTGATTGTAATAAATCCAAATCAAACAGTTCGATCTCCCTAACCCCATCACTTTCCTCCAAACCCTTCCTCTCCATCCTTTCCTCTGGCGCAGTCAACACCTCACCTTCATTCCTCTCCGTCATTTTCTTTCGTCCATTTGCACTGACGCCTCATGTGCGACATCTTTCATCGTCATCTTCATCGGGGCACCTCCGCGCCCAACAGACCATGACCGTGGGTTGCTTTTCACTGGCCGCGATGAGAGGTTCATGTTGTCACTCCCGACTCGTGGCCGTGATTTTCTATCACGAGCCATGTAATCTTAGGAGAGGCGGCTTGTCATCAACCTCAAGGTCATGACGCATCCTTCACGCGGTGCTCCTCTACCTGCTCGACCGTGAACCTGTCTTCACGCTGCGTGTCACTACTTCACGATCGTGAACCGAGTCGTAGGGGTTGTGACTGTTGGAGATATCATCTACATCAACTCCTCACGATCGTGAGTCTCTATTCACCGGTCGTGATTTCTCAAGTGCAAATTTTCATCCCGCCACGACCGTGAATCCTCAGATAGTGTAGAGGTCGTGACTCTCCCATAGCTTGAGAAGCATTCTCATCATGAAGTTCTATCGGTTCAGCTTCCTTCATCCTCTCTCACTTCATGGACCAGCGCAAGAGATAGCGACTCGTGACCATCCGCGCTACAGAGGCTAATGAAGCGGCAGACGAGGGGCTCTCAAGAGGCCACCAGCCATAATGTTCCACAACGACGAGTAGAGGCGGTGGTACTTCAACCATACCTTTATGAAGATCATGCCAACCTGCTTTGCACATCAGCATACTTTGGAGATATACGGGCTCTAGAACGATATTACTGGGCTCTTTGGGAGTATCGACATCGCACACTTTCTCAAAAAGGCCTGGGGCACATATGAGGAGTTGACGCAGGAGTTCCTCAACACTTTCAAAATGATCAATTTGGATGGCAACGAATACAAGGCGATCAAGATCAACTTCCAGATGTATGGCAGGAGGTTCTCTCTTCCTTAAATGATTTTAATGATCTATACCAGTTTCCACATGGAGGTGATGCAACAATATTTTGGAGAGCAATCATAAGGGAAGTCGTCCTCAACTACAGGTTTGCCAGGAACAGTTTGATCCACAACCCAGTGCTACGCTTCGCCCATCGCATCCTTTCAAACACCATATGTGGGCGAGGTAACAGTGATGGGTCCCCCAATGAGACTGAGTTCTATCTATTATATGCGATGGTCGGGGGATTGAGGTCAACATTGGAACCTTCGTCGCCAGAAATTTTGAGAGGCACTCTAAGAAGACAAAGGACAAGATCACCATAGGAGGCCTCATTACGCCTATTGCAGAGCACTATAGGTTACAGTTGACGGACTCCAATCTCATCAAAGGTAGTATCCACCTAGACAAGAGTACGATGTTGAACATGAAGCTTGCTTGCATCGAGGAGGGGGTTCCCATGTTCATATTTAGGAATAGGTTGGAGATAATACCTTTTAATAAGCACGCGAGGATCACTGTCCTTGATAGGCAAACTGGCTTCTCTTCCCGCCACTCTCTGGGCGTCCTGAGCAGCTAGTTGAGCCACCATCAGTTCCGACGACATCAGGCTAGTGCTTATGATGTGGGACCTTCTATTGAGCAACCCGAGGATGTTCCTACTAACTTTCCCTCTTATCCTGCACAGTTTGATTTTTTTCAGGCATGCATACCACTTTGGAGGCAATCAGGACATAACAACAACGCCAGTACGAGATGATGACATATTTGCATGCACATCAGGACATCTAGTATGATATGATGATGCAGATGCATGCACAGTAGGATAGTCAGTATGAGATGATGACGGAGATGCGGGCTCGCTAGGACAACATCGGCGAGATGGTTAGGCGCATGCATGACTATCACACCAGTCAGGGACATTATGGAGGCTTCTTCACACCACCACCCCACCACCTTTGGACTAGTCTGGTCGTATTTTCTCTTTTCTTTTAGTTGCATTTTGTTTCTTATGTTGTTGTGCATCGTTGTATCATCTCCATTAGCCGAGGCTTAAATACTGGAGACAATGTTTTGTCTAAGCTTGGGGGGGGGGGGGGA
>LTAE01003828.1:5023-20848 GCA_001647135.1 Pontederia paniculata | reverse complement strand
TTGGGGGGGGGGGGGGAATGTTTGTATTGCATTTGGTCATTTGTTGTATGCATGTGTCAGTTCATTTTGTCACAAGTCTATGAATCCATATGTAGTGTTGAGAAAATCTTTGAAAAATCCAAGCAAATGCGTCAAAAAGAAGAAAAAAATGTTAGCTCCATCTACTAACTCTTGTTTAACTTATGGCTTTACTTAAGTATATATTCTAGAGCTATTTAGTATGATCTGTGAAATTCAAATGTCATTCTTTTAAATGCAAATCACAAGTATGTATTGAATTTCTGAATTCTGTTGACAAGAGTTATGATTCCTTAGATTATAATTCTTTTTCAGCTCTATTGTATTTGATTATTGAATGTTCAAGTATCTTTTGAGCTAATAGTAAAATATTGTGAAAATGCAAAAAGTGAAAAATTGAAAAATATCTCACGAAGAAAATGAATTATTTTTGTGAAAATTATGAAATAATAAGCATGAAAAAAGGGGTCGAAGTAGTGCTCAAGTGTTATCCAGAACCTGGGTGAGTCTGCGAAAGTAAGATCGAGGGTTGCCTTAACATCTGTTGCCCTAAGACCACATGTTCTAGTAGTCATTAGCAGAAAGCCCGCTACATGGACCACCTTGTGCAATTTGGAGAAGCGTCTAAGTGCTAATTCAACTGCATAGTTCAACCTTTCATTCAGAACCTGAGAATGTTCAGCCAAGTACACCCGTAGGGGACTCTTAAATCTTGATGATCTAAGGCCATCAGGTCTGGACTTCCTTGTGCAATCCTGAAAGGAAGTTAGAACTTGAAAATTTTGCAAGTTATGTTAAGTTTATAGTTAATAGTATAAGCTCAATTGAAACTTTTGCTTTCAACATTAATGTTGTACTTTGATAGACTCTTTTTGTTAGTTGTGATAGAATTGTTTAAATTGTCTACGGGTCAGAAACTCTATGAAGATGGAGGATGCATGAAGGTGCATTATGAGTGAGGAGCAAGAGAGAGGTGATGTAAGAAAAATATTGATCTGCGAAAGATATGTTATGATGGAATTGTCTTAAGCATTGCTCTAGAATTTTTCTTGAGGACAAGTAAGACTTTAAGCTTGGAGGAGTTTGATATGTGCTAAATTAGTCATATTTTTCACAGTATTTTTAGTATCATTTTCATGCATTTCATTATCAAATACATTAATTTATTATTCATTTTATGATATTTTAGCTTTTGGAAGTCAAAAATCCACATGATTGTGCAATTTTGTGTACGATGGAAGAAGATCATAATTTTATACAGAAAAATCCAAAATCAATTCGCGAAAATAAAAAGGAATTTATGAAGTCACGGGCCATGACGGTCAACTCGCGACCGTGAATATCATGCATGAGTGCACAAGCACGACCATGTAAATGTTTCACGAGCCATGAAACCAATTTCATGGTCGTGTATATATTGAAGAGAAAGGTCACGACTGTGATTCTCATATCACGGGCCGTGACAATTTATTATACATTTTACCCCCCTTCAGTCATGGTCATTATTCCCGGATCATGGGTTGTGACAAGATGATGTGTGGAAGTGAAGTTCGGTCATGGTCGTGACATTTCTGCATGGGCCTTGACGTTTCTATAGTGTTTGGTCATGACCGTGACATTTCTGTCACGAGACTTGATGCTGACCGGGACAACGCGATCCTTCGGCCAGGCCATGACATTTCTATCATGGACCATGACAAATCGTGGGGCAGAATAAATAAATTTACTTTAGTACCATGTTTAGCCTATATTCTGCTTGATTTGCTGCACAACAAAGTTTATTATCCCAGGACTCTATATACCTACAAAATAGGGGGTTATTTATTAGAGAAAAGGGACCGTTGATTGATTAATCATCAAAGAACTGAAGAAAGATTTTGAAAAGAAATTGTGAGGGATAAAGAGCCAAGAGCCAAGCCTAATGCCCAAGAGAAGAAGAATAAGAATTTATGCAAATTCTATAATAAAGACTATCGTCATCCTAGTATTTTGATATATCTTTTGTAATATTCTCTTCTAAACTTTTTTGGGTGAACTCCATTATAATTCATTTTTAAATTTTTTTGGAGAATTATTATTGCAAGGGAAAAACATGTGAACCCTTCTTTGAATTAATTTTAGTCCTTAATTTCTTATGCTTGTGCATGTGGATTTTAATGCTTTTCTATGAATCCCTGAGAGTTTAAATCTTTCATAACATCTTGGAGAAGGATAGCAAACTCTTATTTTTCTTTAATAAAAGTGATATTTGAATTATTAGTCAAGGCAATGCATAACATATCTAGGTAGCATCCTGGAGAAGAATACATTAGGTGTAAGGTTTGTAAGATTGACACCTAGAGAGGGACAATCCATAGCTTAGGAAATACATCTTAACGCATCTCAAAATCCTAGTTGATTAGATTGGCATCCTGGAGAGGAACAATCAAATATCTTAGATTTGAGATAGTTGGTGCATCTTGGAGACTACATCATATTTTAGGTAGATCGTAATTATCATAAAAATTTGAGTTAAACTAACATTAATTGAACTTGGGTGAAACTGATTTTGTCCCTATTCATCTTACACTATCCTAATCTAGAAGGTTTTTGTTATCAAACTCTTTTATTCTCTTTTCTTTCATTCATTTTCTATTAAAAATTCATCTTTATCACAAACACATTTTGTCTCCTTAGTTGTTGAGATTAGATAGATAGAGTTAATATTAGTCCTCGTGGGATCGATACTCAACTTAGTGTTGAACTATTAATTGATACGACTAGTGCACTTGCTAGCGATATGTTCTGCATAATTAGCACGCATTAGTCCCCACCCTAATAGAAATTTTTTAACCTATAAATGAATGGATGAACATGACCTCGGTCAAACTTCAACATGGTCTGCATCATGTCAGTGTGGTATGTCGACATGATGGATGTCGTAGAATAAACTCATGTCTTTTTGGCTAATGGGTGATAATCTTGAACACAGAATCATCATGCCCCAGATTAGTTATGAGGTTAGAGGTAGGACACAACATGTGTCCACCCTAGCTAATAGAAATTTTTTGATCTATCAATGAATGGATGAACACGGTCTGGTCAAACTTCAACATGGTCTGCATCCGGTCGATGTGGTATGCCGACATGATGGATGTCGTAGAATAAACCAGTGTCTATCAAGATGATGGGTAATAATATGTCTTAATATTGCGAAGGAAATCCTAGACTCCCCTTTGTGATAATAAAGACTAATATTGATAAAAGATAAGGGTTAAACAAGATAAGTAAAAGAAAGAAGAGGTCAACATATTATGGCAATCAGAGGATTGCATTGATGCAAAGTATTGTTTTGATCCAAAGTATTGTCTAACAATTAAAGCATTGCATTGATCTAGAATATTGTATGCAAAGCAAAGCATTGCATTAACCTAGAATATTGAGTGGAAATCATAACAGAATATTGATCCCAGGCATCATAATGTAAAATCAAGCATTGTATAAAAAGGAAAGTAGCGCAATGATCTAGAGCCTCGAATGAAATTAGAGTATTGACCTTTATAGGATAACGAATAATATTGTATGATATATTGATTAATATTGACTGAATTTTTTATATCTTATAGTCCCGATTTACTTTTGTAATATCCTAAATAATGACCCCTTAGGTAATTCATCTAATTAAGAATTTAAATTAAGTAAAGTAGTCTATTTGGAATTAAGTTCAAGCTAATTATGATATCTTATTTATCTCAAAATTATTATCTTAATTAATAATTAATTAAACTAATTACTTTTAAAAGTATATCCTACTTGTCTAGGAATTATTAACTAATTAAGAGTTAATTAGTTTGAGTTAGTTAGTGAAATTAGTCCTAAGCTAATACGCTTATCAGCTTAACTAATATTATTTTGTCCTTTGGTTAATATGCTTCTAACCACCTTAATTTGATTTAATTAAGTGACAAATAGATTAATTAGTGAGTATATGTCTAGTTGTCCAAGATGAATAGACATATCTAATTGCAAATTGCATGATAAATTATGTACTTGAAGAAAAAAATACAAAACCTAAGGGTCCGAAACTCTATAGAACCAGAGTTCCATTCAAGTTGAATGACCTCAAAATCATATTTCTAGAGGAGGTTATGGGGAAAAAAATTAGCGTTATAAGTTTTCTAGTTTGTAACTCGAATACTAAAATATATGCGATTATAGGAATTTTTGTAAATAAATCTTGTGGTAGAAAAATCTGATATTAATATAAGTTAAAAGTTTTTCAAATGAAAATTAATTTCATCATATTTGGAATTATATGGTGAAAACTAAAAATAAATCTTTCATTGTGTGTCAATCTACTAGAATTTGTGATTAATCTAATTGGTCAACTAGTTTATCTTAATTATTAGTAATTATTTGTTACATGATAATTTATAAAAAAATAGATTATTCTCTTATGAATAATTACTTTTAAAATTAATTATTTGAGTTTGTGAATTAATATGAGTTGATAAGAATAAATAATACATCATTGTTTGATTTTAATTTGTATTAATCAAATATTTCAAGGGATGGATATGTTATCTATATGATTAGTTGTGATTATTGGATTTTTATGCATATTTTTTATCAATTGTTCCTGATATGTTTTAAATGTGGACTTTGAATTTTAGTGTGCATCATGTGATCTTAAGTATTTCATTGAAACTATAATATGTACAAAGTTATGGACACAATAATGATAGAATTGAAATTAAGTATCATACAAAATAATTTTTGAGGGTCACTTCTAGAATTCATTTATTGGGATTTCTAAGTAATAGAATCATTATGTGGCTCAAATGAGTAAGTCCTTTGTGGAAATGGTCCATAGGGAGACCTATGGTGCACCAATATGCAATGTGATACCACAATGCCAACGATGAATATGATAAATAATAAAAAGAAAAAAACATGTCATATGATTTTATTTTTATTTACTTATGAAATCTTAAAAGAAATTGTGAAATATGGATTTATATTTATACAGATTAATCATGCTTATAAACATTGCCTTATATTTTTGTTAATAATCTTTTACGCACATTGAACATTTGAGAATTTTAAATTTTATTATATACATTTAATTTTGTTTATTAGCCCTGCATACAAGCCTTTGCTCATGTGAAAAATACTTTATTTTTCTCTTGTAATTGGATCTTGCAGGTTAAGAGATGATAAGTGGCAACCAATGTACATGACACTATTTTGCACATGAAATGACCCCTGGATATATAAAGAAACCTTTTGAGTTTTTGAGTCCTTTGAATATGTTATTTTTGAATATGTACACCATATATATATATATATATATATATATGTGTGTGTGTGTAAGTTGTGATCATTGTATCATAGTAAGAAAAACTATCTTGGATGTGATAGAAATATTTTCTCATTGTTTGTTCCATCTATTATGATATATGTGAATTTCAAATCTTATAATTGCAAATAATATTACATGTATGAGTCTATTATCGATTATGTGTCAAGTGTGATAGTTTGGACTATCGAGATATATTATAAATAGTTTCAGTAAACTCAAGTGTTTTGGATCGTTAAGATTTTGTGCTATCATGATTTTATATCTATTTGTTGTCTTACATACTAGACATTATAGTTAATGAGAGAATTATCTTCCTTGTATTAAATTCTCTTGGTGATTGATCTATAGAGGTATGCTATTTATTGTTGTGTGTGATGATCGATGTTCGTAATTGATCCAATTTGTACATGAATGATGGTGCTTAATCTAGATGTCTCTTCTAATCAGAGTCTATCGAGTTGTCATATTCGATGGATTATGTTAAGTTTGATTTAATTTGAAAACATTGATGATTTATTGTTCTACATGTTATAAAATGAGTTTTTAATTTTATTATATTTCGTATTTTGTTGGCAAGACAAACATTTAGTCAGACCATTCCATAAATATGTTAGTGTCTTTGGAAGATCATTATGTATTCTGTCACGTGTTGAATGTGCTTCTTAGGACATTATAATAGACGCACACTACAACATACATCACTACATTCATATAATAATTAAATATCTACATATTTAGTAGAAATACAAATATCGAATTATCATAATTCTTAAATAATTTGAAATCAGTGCCTCGATTTATTCTACTATTTGATTAATCCATAATAATTATTATTGTACTCGTTTAGCGTTCAAATATTTATGGTTTACTACTTCATTTGAAACTATAGATTTTTTTAGAACTAACCATTAAACTTTGATATTAATAATATACCTACCCTAAACCATCTAATTCGGAGGCGCTAACAATGGGAATTTTCTGTTATTCTTATTTATTAAGTGGATGCACCCACCGTTGAATAGGATCTACTCGCATCGATTCCAACTTTTTGAATTTTTTTCTTTCTTTAATTGTTTAAGGATAAAAAAATATTTAATAAATATAAAATACAGATTAACAGAGAAACTGAGTATTTTAGTCATTTGATGTTAAGTAAAAAATATTTGACTGAGAAAAAAAGTAGCTATTATTAAAAGTTTAAGAGATAATTTTAAAAAAAACTTATAGCTTAGACGATTCATGAAAATAACCTTCCTAAAACTCCGTACTTGGCTGCATATATAATCAAAAGATAAAAAACCTAAACCCTTCGAGAAAAATTCACATTAAATTTTATTTCAACCCCAATTCGGTTTCATCATATTAAATATTATTTTACTGACCCATTCGGACTTGGCTTATTTGAGAAGTCTGTCTTCGACCCAGTATTGGGGGAGACCCGGCCCAATAAGTCTATAATGTGCCACGCTTTGCGGTCCGCGAGGAGTTTGGCTCCTTCCCGGCCACCGGCGATTTATTTATATTTGGTATTAACTGGGAGTCCATATTTAAGATTATTTGAAGTTAAAATAAAGAGTAGAAGGAAATGACTTCATAAATAAAAAAAAATTCAGATCTTGAAATATAATTTTAATAATTAATTGTGTCAATTAAATTTAATCGAGGGGAAATTTATTTGTTCTGGCTGCTCGACCGGTCATTTTGATTCCATCTACCGCTTTTTGATAATAAGATATATTTTTATTATAACAGGAAACAACGGTAGAAAAAAAAAAAGAAGAAAGAAAACAAGAATTTATGAGCAACTTGCGAATAGATATAAAAAAGGAAAAAAATCCTAATTACCATTTGGATTGTAAAACGTCCAATAATTAAGAAAAAGAAGGGCTAAATAAAAGCACAGTGCCGATTGGAATCCAATAAAAAAATTTGAGAAGAAAAAAAAAGGTTACTGAGAAGAGATCAGGAAGGAGGAGACGATCTAAGGACCAACCTTATGGCCGGGGCGGGGATCGGCGGTAGGCTCAAAGGGCGACAAACGGTGTTAGTTTGATCTTCGACTGCCGGCGTCGGCCGCGGATGTGGTGGTGGTGAAGGCCTCGTCGTCGTCGTCATCGTCATCGTCGTCCTCTTCATCTTTCACGTCCTACGGGAGCGGAAATGCGAACGGCGGTAACAGTGAGGAGAGCGAGGACGATTCACCGTTGGCATCGTTCCTCTCCAGGAGCCAAACTTCGTCTGCTCAAGCAACAATTGGCCGTCGCCGCCAAGCACGAGGTGTTTGTTGTTATTCCCGCCACAATTTGGTTCTTTTCGATCCGTTTTTCCTTGCAAGAAAAAAAAGTTCTTTGAGATGAATTGACAAACTCGTGGGTGAAATATTTAAGATGTATTGGAATCCAAATGGCCTGAATTCCAACGGCAAGCATATTTCCGTAGTATAACTTGATTAGTCGGGTGATCTGAGTTTCCAGGTTGTACATTTGTCGATGATTTCTGGATGTTTTCTTGTGTCTTTCTTTCTTTCTTTCTTTCTTTCAGGACTACAAGGAGGCTGCCAGAATAAGGGACTCACTAAGATCTTTAAAGGAAGAAGAGCATGTGCTGCGCCTTCGCGGAATGATGATGAAGGCAATAGATGACGATAGATTTTGAGGTCTTGCTTGAACACCTTCCACTTTCCTTGGATGCTCAACGTTTCCATCGTAATAAATTCATCTGAAAATCTCGAATTTATCAGCTTGCATCAGGTTTTCAACATTATGACAAATTGGATGCACTTGATTCCATATATGTGGATGTGGAATTCACCCAAAACCATAATTTGAAAACAACGGAGGCAATGACAACAAACAGATATGAAGCAAGCATGGAACTTGTGTTGTGGATAAATAAGAACCTCTAATAATGAGCTTTGGAAATTTTATAATCTTAAATTATGGTGCTTTCATTTGAACTTCTTTTCCAATTTTTCTAGTGTGTTTATCAGTAACCTTTGTCATTAGGCAGATCAGGCCAGTGAACTGGTTACAGGGAGTTTCACCTATGCCGCATCTACTCACATGATTCCTGAATAAAATGCACAAAGTAAATAATTTATGTATGTGAGCTAGATTAGTTTGTATTAAACGAGATCAATTATTGATTTAAATAATAGTTTTCAAGCAGTAGTATTCTTGTCACCCTTTCCATACTTTGTTAAACTCTTATCCTCGCTGTTAAATTGTTTCTTAGGAGGCAGCAAAATACAGGGATGAGTTGAAAGTAGTAGCTCCACACTGCCTTCCATAATGCTCTAGCGACACAACTACTCTGGTATGCTTGTTGTATATACTACATTGGATATGTCATCAATTTTTTAGCCACATTTTCATTATAATTTATATATTTGAGGATCTAAATGACAATGCTAAAGAATATCATATTTGAAGAGAGAGAAAAGAGACAGAGAGGTTTACGTTCGATGGTGAGGGCTCTTGAGTCACGTCCATGTCATTTTATAAGGTTGTATATTCGTGCTCATTCGCCCCCGTCAACCCAGCCGTTACGACGAGCGATCTCCGCTCAATCTGTCGCAGCTCCTTTTCATTTCAGTCGCCAATCATTTCCAGCACGACATTTCCCTTGTAGCATCCACGTATCTGGACACTATCCTAGCTGTCTTTCGCGCGTGTGCAAGCTGACGACTTTGGTGCCTCGTCCGCGAGCTGTCATCCACAACGGCAGCGTAATCGGAGGCGATGAAGTCTAGCGACAATTATGCAGCAAAGACGTCGTGGGCGTGACCGCGATGGTCATCACAACAATCTTCCACTTGGCCAACATGGTCATTGTGTCAGCACTCCCACTATTCGTGAATAGTCTAATCGGAGATCATATCTCGAAGATTCACTATCTGTAAATGCTTCGTATGACTCAAATACTCTTAAGTCTCATCAAGTCCACATGCTTGATAAAAGTACAAGTTGCAATTTCCTTTGTGAAAGAATCAATTAACATATCACTCATAGACACATAGGTGACTGTCACTTTCTTCTTATCTACTATATCCTGAATATAGTGGTACTCAATCTCAATGTGCTTTCCTGAATTGTTTGCTCCATTCTGTATCAAGCTTATCGCAGCTTGATTATCACAATACAGGAGTAATGATCCTCTGATCAGATCGAGCTCTAGTTCAAAAAGAAAATGCTTGAGCCATACACCATGGGTGGCTGTTGTACTACAAGCAACATACTCAGCCTCCTACGTGTGTCTAGCCACACATCCCTATTTTTTGTTGTCCCAAGAAACGACTGCACAACCCAGAAGGAATGAATGACCTGATATAGACTTGCGATCATTTATATTACTATCGAAGCCTGCATTTGAATTCCCTTACTGCTTCGAGTGTATCAGTTTGGTATGTCAACCTCAATTGTATAGTGCCCTTCAAATATCGTAGTATCATCTTAATGGTCTTCCAATGGACCTTTTCAGAATTATTTTGAAATTTGCTAACTAGGCTTACCGTGTAAGTCAAATCGGGCCTCGAGCATCGCATACATCAAACTACCTACCGCTTCTGCATAGGGCACACCTAAAGGTATTGCCCTGCATTGGGACGCTGACTTGTACTCAATCTTTTCCCAATCATCAGCGGTGTCGATGCAGAACTACTATTCTGCATCTCAAACCTCCTCGGTACCTTATTAATGTGATGTTCGTGACTTATACTCAAGCTCCTTCAGTTTCTGTCACGACTGATTTAAATGCTCAGTACATGGAGGCCTCACCCATGTTTGTCATTTCAAATTGCATGCTCAATTTATTCATAATCTCATTGAGCATCTCTACATCATTTTCGTTAAGCAGTATGTCATCTACATATAATAACAATATCACAAACTGCTCTCACTCTTCTTTATGTAGACACGATGATCCAATTTGTTCGCCTTGAAATCAAATTAGATTATCGTCTAATGGAACTTCAATTACCATTGCCTAGACGATTGCTTTGAGCCATAATATGATTTTCGAAGTTTATACACTCGATTGTCCTGACCTTTCACTTGAAACCCTTTAGGTTGTCGCATATATATGTCTTCTTGTAGGTCTCCATTTAAAAATATTGTCTTGAGATCCATTTCAAATAACTCCAAATTCATATATGTTATTATCGCTAAGATCGTTTGAACCGACGTAAACTTAGCCACCGGAGAATAAGTCTCCTGAAAATCTATCCTGCCTTGCTTAGTATAACCCCTGACCATCAATCTCGCTTTGTGCCTATTAAGAGAATCGTCAGCCCAATACTTCCTCTTGAATACTCATTTGCACATAATCGCTTGCCTATCTTCTGGCAAATCATATAGTGCTCACACTTTGTTATTGTGAAGAGAGTCTAATTCAACTTTCATGGTGGTCGCCCAAGACTCTGATTCACTAGAAGTCATCGCTTCTCTATACGAAATAGTATATGTACAATCCTCTATCTCAATATCAACGGAGTAACATGACGCATCGTACTCGTATAGGACATAATCATCCAAATGTACGGATGTTAATCGTGGACGTTTGGTGTGCGAGTTATACTCTGTGGAAATAATGGATTTCTCCACTTCTTCCAAAGGTATATCATTCTGTGAAACATCAACTTTCACTGCTGAATAGTACAATATATCACTGGAGTTGTCTCCACCGTCTCTTAGAATCGTGAGAGGATCATCATCCTTCTGAACTTGCTTTATTTTGTTCTCAAGAAAGGTAGCATCACGACTCTCTATAAGGTTTTTTTCCTGGTGGAAGAATCTATACCATTTGGATTGTTCACTGTATCCAGTAAAACTTCACGTTTTCATCCTAAAGTTCAACTTGTCCTAAGCTGACTAGTAATATGCGTGCTTTACATCCCCACTTTCGGAGATGACCCATCTCGGGCATCCTGTCATTTCACAACTCATATGGCGTTGCTTCTATGAACTTGGTGGGAATCATATTATGTATGTAATTCACGATCATCAATGCCTCGCCCCAAAATCGTTTTGGCATTACCCGAATGGGACAACATACATTTCACTGCATTCATCAGAGTCATATTCTTTCTCTCTGCCACACCATTCTGTTGTGACATATACGACGTCGTAGTCTGCCTACTTATGCCCTCTGAAATGTAGTAGTTCTCAAATTTTCGGAAGGTATATTCTCCTCATCTATCTATCCTTAGACACCTTATAGATCTTCCTAACATTTTGTCTATTTGTATCTTGTACCTCTTGAAAGTCTCAAAAGCTTGTGACTTTCTCTCTAAGATGTATACATAACAATATATAGAGTAGTCATCTATTAATGTATTAAAGTACCCTTTTCTCTTATAAGTAGGAATATTTAATAGATCACAAATGTCTGAATGAATTAATTCCAACAACTCTTTTGACTTTGTCCTTCCAGAAAATGGGGTTCTTGTCATTTTCCCGGCCAAGTAATGCTCACAAGGCATTGTTCTTGTGTCGAAGATGTTGGACACTAACTTAATTTTATTTATTTATTTCATTTTTTAGTTTCCTTGGAAGAGTCTTTTATTTATTCACTCTTTATTACATTCAGGCATAATAGGTCATGGTCGGGCACATACCTTTAGGTTGCATACACCTTCGTGTTCTTTCCTATTGTGACCCGACCACTATAAAATCTAAGTTCAAAGTTCTTTTGCAAAATGACAGGAACAAAGATCAAATTGCACCTTATTCCTAGCTCGTACAACATATTCTTGAGTATCACAAAACTATCTCCTAGGCCTAGCTTATACTCAGCAATCTCCTCCATATCGAGGCATATGTTGTTGCTCATGTAGATCTTCTATTCCCCTTTTACAATTTCCTTGAAGTCAATAAGACCTTTATTGGTCTTCGCAATGTGGCAACTCGCTCCAAAGTCGATCCACCACCCTTCAATGTATGTGGTTGTTGCGTTACACTCCACCACCATGGCAAATAAGGACTTGCTGGTGCTTGCGTCTTTATCCTGTTTTTTGCCTCCTTTTCCGCTGCTATCTTGTCCAGATCCTGAAGGACATTTTGCCTCAAAGTGGCCAAACTTTCCACCAATGTGGCAAGGACCTCTTGCAACCTTGCGCGGCCCTATCTTGGGTTTGAACTGTTTCTTCCTAAGACTGAAGCTTGACCCGCCTTGCTTGCGATGGTGCATAGCATGTGCTTCCTCCTCCTTGCCTTCAGCAGTTTCCTCCACTTCGAAGATATCTATATTCTTCTTTTCCTTGATCATGTCTTGCTCGATGGTTAAAATAGATGACAGTTCAGCAACCCGTTTGATAGACTCATTCACCCGAACAGTCGTGGCAGTCATGTCGAAGGCAGGTGAAAGATTGTTCAGCACTGATGTTATTTGCATTAGTTCTGGCAGTGCGCACCTGCAGCTTCCAATTCCTTCGCCATTACAGTTATTTTATTCACGTGGTCGGACATATTTTCGTCCGACTTCATTTTACAAGTGGTGTAACGATGCAAAAGTAATTATACATTCATGTCCCTTTTGGAAGCGTAATTTTCTTTAAGAGCTTCTCAAAGCTCAAAGGCATTATCATGAGTTTCAAAAATCCTAATCAAATTGTTAATATACATAAGTTTGAAGGTCCTCGCGTTTTCATCACCAAGTTTCATTTGCTCCAGCATCGCTGTGTGAGCTGCTTTTTGTTCATTAGAAGCCCCTTCTAGAAGTACTGCTAGAGCAACATCAATGAAGTTTTGCAAGTCGTCATGAACTAAGCCATATATGATTCTACGACTCCAAATGTCGTAGTTGATACCATTAAAATGATCCAATTTGGCTAGTTCTATGGCTATGAATTTAGACATTTTTTATAAAATAAATATAACTTTTAGTCAAAAACTTCAAATAAAATTTCTAATACTTCAAAAATTAATTTTCTGTGAAAATAAATTTAGTGGAAATATACTAAAAAAATAATCAATTCGGTAAATAAATTTGATAGAAAATATACTAAAATTATCTTCTAAAATTAATTTGTTCGAAAATAAATATAACAGAAATTATACTAACTGAAATAAAATAATGAAAATATAATAAAATTGTTTTCTAAAATTAATTTGTCCAAAAAAAATTAACAGAAATTATACTAAATTTATTTTCTAAAATTAATTTATTCAAAAACAAATTTAACAAAAAATATACTAAATTTATTTTCTAAGATTAATTTATCTGAGAATAAACTAATAAAAATATAATAAAATTATTTTCTAAAATTAATTTGTCCGAAAAATAAATTTAACAAAATTATACCAAATTTATTTTATAAAGTTAATTTATCTAATAATAAATTTAACAGAAAATATACTAAATTTATTTTCTAAAATAAGCTGTTCAAATATAAATTTAAGAGAAAATACAATAAATTTATTTCAAATAAATAATTTTGTCCATAGTAAATTTTTACAGTAAATGCTTTTGTTCGAAAATTAAATATAATAGGAGATTCACTAAATTTATTTTCTAAAGTTAATCGTCTGTAGAAAAGAAAACTAAAGTAAATACAAAATTTATTTTCTAAAATTAACTCTGTCCGTAAAATGAACTTTAAGAGAGAATGCAAAAAATATTTTCTGAGATTAATTTCGAAAAAAGATAATTTAATGGAAAATATATCAAATTTATTTTATAAGAATTAATTTCTGTCCGAAAATAAATCTTAAAATAAATTTGATAAAAAATTAATTCAGTCTGAAAATAAATTTTAATACAAAATACAGTAAATTTATTTTCGTCCAAAAATAAATTTCTAAAACTTGTTTTCAAAATAAATAAATAAATCGTATATCTGAGAACAATAAACTATAAATCTCAACAATTAATTAAGAAAAATAGACAAATAATTAATAAAATATTGGTTAAATGGGCCCAAAAAGTTTTAAATGGACCAGCCTATTAGCAAGCAGTAGAATACCCAGCAAATAAAAATAATAAATGGATGACTGAGATTACAATAAAATTAAATCTAATAGATCCTATGGTCTAGATCTCACAGTAATTATAATGGTTCAGATCAGATCATGACAGGCATCAAAGGTTCATATTAAAACATATAAATTATATGAGATCTGCAGTTGAGATTATAACATAAGAAATAAAACAAAATTATGTGTTCAGATCTTGATGAGATTATAACGGTCCAGATCTAATCAGGCATATCACATAATCTAATCCTATAGTTCAGATCAGGATAAGATTATAACGGTGGAGATTAAATCTAACATGCATCAACGACTTTAAAGAAAAACATAGATGGTCCAAATTAAAAGATCCCTAATGTATTTTAACAATAGATCTAGGTTTTAACAGATCAAGATCAATGGTTCAGATTAAAGCTGAAATTAAAGGACAAGATTAAATATGTTAAGTAATCAATGATCTGGATTAAATATTAAACTTCAGATGAGATCAATGAGCAAGATTATATCGCGAATTATAGATCAACGACTGGGATTAGACATTACAGTATAATTTATTGTTCATCTTCTCCGATGGAATGACGTACCGTTCACCGAAGGGAAAAATAGGGGAGTAGATAGCGGCGCAATTTTGCGTTCCTCCGGCGAGCAGCAAGTAATCAATGTGATGAATAGATGCGTGCGAAGGCCCTGAGCCATCAATTTTTTTTGTTGTGAGTCTGTTACTAGGAGAGACATCGATCGGGCGATTGAGTTGCGATTGGACATCGCGGATGGTTTTGACGGCACCGGGGCGAAGGAACACGGAGGATGGAGTAGTCAGAAAGAGCGGAAGTTGACTAGGAAGTGTCGTCGACCAAAAATGGAGGTTCGTAGGTTCGCAGGTTCGCCGACACTCTGATACCAATTGAAGAGAGAAAGAAAAGGGAGAGAGAGGTTTCCGTTCGACGGTGAGGGCTCCCGAATCACATCCATGTCATTTTATAAGGCCGTATACCCTTGCTCGTCCGCCCTCGTCAACCCGACGGAGTGCGATCTCCGCTCAATCTGTCATTGCTTCTTTCATTTCAGACGCTAGTCGTTCCTGTAGGATCGGGATGACACCAAGAGGGGGGAGAGAAAACAAACAAGCACACAAACACAAAGTTTGTTGACGAGTTTTGACCGAACTCCTGGCCTACATCCTCTCTCCGGTCTTCTCGAGCTCGAGATCTCCGGAGATCACTGAACTCCTTCTTCAAGGGCGAAGGTTCCATTACAACTTCTCCTTTCTTTCTCAAGGATAAAGAGACAACCTCTTATAGTTCGCTCACGAACTCACAATCCCTTCTATCCTGGATTCTTCACTCGAATCGCAGAAGGGGAACTAAGGCTTTCTCTCGCTCAATGCTCTCACTGAATATTTTGCCAAAGTTACTTCTCAAGACTCTTGGGATTACAATATATACTCTGCACTAGCGACCTAATTCTCTCACTCAGAAAACTAGCCGTTAATGCAAGTAC
>LTAE01003826.1:0-35333 GCA_001647135.1 Pontederia paniculata | reverse complement strand
ATATATATATATATATATATATATATATATATATTAAATTTACAATCAATTAAGAATTCTAAAGCCAAAAAACGAAAGGTGAGTTGATATAACTAAATATTTTTTTATTAGGTACAAAGTAAATAATGTTTTTATTGATTTTGAAAGTTATTATACTTTATAATATTAATAAATTTTATTAAATTAACGAAAGGTGAGTCCTATCAACATTGGAAGTCTTGATTAAATTGAAAAAAGAAAATTAGAATTCTATGTAACTTCCATTTACTCCTCTCGAATTATCATGAAATTATAAATCTATCTTTAAATTATAAAATTGGACATAAGTAAATTTAAATATTTTCGATTGATCAACTTTATCCATCAGCCTATTTTTTTTTTATTTTTAAATATTATTGTAATTATTAATTACTATTTTATCTTCACGTTAAAAAAATACACTCTCTCATCTTCTTCTTTCTCACCTCTCTCTCTCCTTGCTTGCACACGCGCAAGGCGAGATCCCTACTCGCCTACCTACAAGCAAGCGAGAGCCCTGCTTGCGTGCGCACGCAAGCGAGCTCCTTACTCACCTGCGCGTGCGTAGGCAGCACAAGCGAGTAGGGTACTCGCATGTGCGCTCGGAGGCGATGTGCAAGCGCCTGCGTGAACGCCAATGGCGTAGGTGAGCACATAGGGAGAGAGGGAGTGCATAGAGAGAGAGGGAGAGAGAGAGAGGAAAGACAGACCGAAGAGAGAGAGAGAGATAGGAGAGAGAAAGAGCGATGAGAGTAATTTTTTTTAGTTTGGATGTTAAGATAGTAATTTAATAGATTAAAATAATTTGAATAAATTCAATATTGGTTTGTTAGATGAAATTGTCCAAAAAAGTTCAGACTTACTACACGATACTTCGAGGGAGAGAAAATGAAAATAACCGTAGTATAAAATACAAATATGTGTAACTTTGTTTTTGTTGTCAGATTAATCTACTACGCAGAGCGAAGCAAAAAAAACAATGGCCTCCTCCATCTCATATATAGTTGCAGTTACATCACTTAAAAAATTACCATAGTAGCGGCGAGCGAAATGGGTACACCTACCTACTTAAGTTAAGATGGAATCGAAAAAAGAAAGACTGAAAGAATCAGTAAGCTCTAGCTAGGTGCTCTTGGCCCAGACTACGCCCTAGGCATAGGGGAGATCAGAGCACTCTGAAAGCGAGAGCTCGAGGCGGTGGAAAAGGAGAATCAACAAGATAGGATGCTCTATCCCACTAACAAGAGTAGGAAGATTACAATATTTACGACAGAATTTTCGTTCACAAATTTTATAAAATCAATCACCAATATGGTCTTATGACATAATTAGGACGTCTTAAATGCTTATTGAAAATAGATCGTCTTAAATTGTAACGAAATTTTTCGTCATAATTTGTGATGAATCCATCACCCCTCACAAAAAGATGGACATAGTTTGTTTGACGGACTCAACTCCATCACAATTAGTGACAGACATTGAATCTATCACAATTAATGACGAACATTGAGTCCGTCACAATTTCTGATGAAATTTGAGTCCCACAAAAATTGTGAAGTACAGACTCAATGTTCGCCATAATTTGTGATGGATTCGACATTTCATCTCAATTTGATAGAGATATATTTTTTGCCGCAAAATTATAAAAAAAATAAGTAAATAATTTACAAATATTTATCATAAATTAAGAATACTTATTTTACATATCATTATCTTCACTAGCAAAAGTTTGTCTATTCTCATTTATTTTATCATTTTATCATTTATTTTCTTTGTGCTCGTCGAGTTTGTTCCAACTGTACTTCCACATGTTGAACCTAAGTCAGTATAAGTCACAGATGATCCCAAACGATACACATGATTTTTATTCGTGCCAACATATTCCCTCAAAAAAAATTTAGTAGACTTTGGTGTGCCTCCCTCTTATATAGTTTGAGTGATATTATCCGCTTGTTTAATTTTAAATCCTTTCTTAATTATGATTTTAAAGATGAAAAAAATAGTTAAATATTAAAATAATGGTTAAATTAATTATTATCTTACACGTTGTCTTGGCAAATTCTAAAACCTAATCCCTATTTGCTCGGTGATGGATTCTCAAAAAAAGTTCATCTTCTTAAAAAAAATCATCTTCTAAAAAAAATTCGCTACTTTCTCATAGCGGATCATGAGAAACATTCAAAATCTATCATTTGTTTCACTTCCGTCTACATGCAATGGGCATGATATCGTGTTAGTCCCCTTAGCCGCCATCCTCCAAATCCGCCGCAATCCCCACAAGGTCTTAATTATGATTGATTCCTCCTCAAGTTCCATCGAGGTTCCGAAAAGGTGTACACTTCTTCCCCCTCGATGGTAGATTCTCTTAAGTTTTCCCGGAAACTTGCAATTAACCTCGACGTCTACATACTCCAATCTTGCAATTGGCTGCTTCTCGGCCAAGTATATCACGATCGAGGAAGATTATGATCGGTTACAATTCGACGATCGGACAACACAAGATCTCACTGGACAATAAGTACTTGTTGGTCGAAGTCATGGTTCTAGCGTTAGAATCATCACGATCATGTGATCACTGTCGATATCAAGATCACTATACTATTTTTTGGTCGAAGGTGGCCATGCCGACGAGGATGATAAGTCTTTTTTAAGGCCCATAATGAGATACATAAGTCTCACAAAATAGGATGAACCACTGCACCATAAGGATATGATAAGTTGGTTATGGCTTTCTATTTTAAGACGTTGGTCCGCATATAGAGTGGAATCCAAACTTTCACTAAAAAAGATGGATTATTTTCATAAACCTCGTTCGAACTATTGCAAAAATCTAGATCTATCTAATATATAAAATCAAGCAAAATTAGGTCTAAACGTTTCTCGATTGGATAACTTAGTCCAATCATCTAGTATTAAATTTATTCAAGTTGTTTTAATTTATTAAATTACTTTTTTACCCTTCTAATTAAAGAAACATCTTATCTCTCTCCTTTCTCTCTCCACTATCTCTTTCACTCTCCTTTGTCCCTCTCTCACCTCTCTCTCACGTTCTGCCTGCATGCGCAAGCGAGTGTGGGCGCTCGCCTGCACGCGCAGACGAGCATTGGTGTTCACCTACCTTGCTCGCCTGCGCGCATAGGGGAGCTCGCCTGCACGCACAAACGAGCATTGGTGTTCGCGCACCTTGCTCGCCTGCGCGCATAGGGGAGCTCGCCTGCACGAGCAGACGAGCGTTGGAGCTTCACGCATAGGCTAGTGTGGGACGTATGCGATCGTGGGCGCTCACTTGCACGCGTAGGCGACGGAGAGAGATAGAGAGAGAGGTGCGAGCGGTAGAGAGAGAGAAGAGAAGCTTGAGAGAGAGGAGAGAGATATAATATTTTTTAAATTATAAGGGTAATAGTAATTTAATAAATCAAAATAATTTGAATAAATTAAATATTAGATGATTGGACTAAATTGTTTAATCGAGAAAAAATTATACCTAGTTCTGCCTAATTTTGTACATCATGATTAGATGTGAATTTTTGCGATAGTTCGTGTGAGGTATATGAAAATAATCTAAGAAAGATGAATCATTTTTAACCGCTAAAGTTTATCACATCTCAAAAATATATATTGCGTTAGATTAGCTCCTCTCCCAATAATGATGCTTTTAAAGCTTAAATTTAAGATCTCTTATTTTGGAGTTTAATCCACTTATCAACTGAACTGCTAACCTGGTGAAACCCGAACTTTACTCTCAATAGGCCATCTCTAGAAGAATGCGCGTTGCCTACATAATGGATTATAAGAACTGTCTGGATTAAGATGGCGTATATAATTCGATTGTTTCGGCTGGTCATAATTTTATCTTTTGACAAGAGCATCTATCAAATTACAGTAGCAAAAATAAGTAATATTGTTCAATCACATCTCCCTAGTTTCTTTAATTAGTTTCGAGCAAATTCCTCTTTTTTTATTCATAATTTCTTTTCGATTATTTTCTTATGCTTATCTATAATAATATATGATTAACGTGTAAAATATTTTGTGTGTGCGTTTAATAAATTTTTTTGCTAAGATAATTTAAGCCCGAACACTATAAAATATTAATAAAATTTAAATGATGGAACATGTATCTTTAGTCACGAGATAAATGATCGGCTAGTTATAAGTATTTAAGACTAGAAAAGAAGAGGAAGAAAATTACTCAAAAAACCAATATAGCTTTTTGGTTTGTTAGAAAAATATATTTAAAAAAAAAACTCGTGGAAGAAAATATCATGATGCATAGCATAGAAAATTATTTCGTAGTTGGTGCCGAAATTATGACTCAAATGATCCATACGCATAATCTTTGTGTTTATTGTAATATCTCGAGAAAACGGAAGAATACATAAGAAATTGATATGTATAGAAAATGGATGTCTATATTATAAAAAAAAGTATCACAATGGGCATTTTTATCCTTTTTTTTAAAGAAAAGGTTATCATGTATTCATTAGGCCATAAGCGTCTGCGTACAAAATATCAGAGAGATGCCGAGGAGGGCTCTCCTGCCAAAAAATATCGACCTCTGCGGTACGACCAACAATAGCTAGGTGATTTGCCGCTCTATTTGCTTCTCTGAAGCAATGAGTACAATAAAAACTAACAAAAGATGTTGATATGTATAGTATATCAGTAATAATTCCCCATATTCTCCAATGCACTTGAGCTTTCTGCTTGATAATTTGAACAAGATTCATGGAATCAGTTTTCAGAATGACATTAGAGTATCCTTTGGCCTTTGCTGTCTTCAGACCCATTAAAGCACCCCACGCTTCCGCCTCCAAAACAGAGCTCGTGACATACCGAAGAGCACCTGCAGCTAGACAATTACCCGTGTTAATGCGAATAATAAAACTTGCTCCCCCTGGCACCCCGGCTCTAATAAAAGAGCCATCAAAGTTTATCTTGACTCCCGGGGTGGTAGGGGGCTCCCATCGGACCAAGGTATGGTCTTGGGGCGTTGTGCCTCAGAGTAGTGGTTTGTTGCAAACTCATTGTAACCTGCCAAGACCTTGCACCAGATTGCCGGTACGGTTGCCGAGCGAGATTTAAATAGTGCATCATTTCTAACTCCCCAAATACCCCATAGTGAGAAGGCTATCAGTGATTGTAGTTTGCACATGAAAGGGTAAGGTAAATTTGAGCCCTCGCCTACCCACCCACCATTGCTCCAACTATCCCTACTGTGAATATGTAATTTACTTGTGACTCAAATAGGTTCCAGAGATCGGTAGCTACTGGGCACAGAAATAAAAGATGCGAAAGTGTTTCCTCCTGCAATCCACATAGTGGACATAGGGAATTAATCCCTTGATCAATGGTTGACAGATAGCTCTTTGTGGGCAGTCTATTGTGTACTAGCTTCCATAAGAAAATATTAATTTTAGGGGGAATGTTGATCGACCACACTTTTCTCCACTGGCCCTCCTGTTCCCGACAGTTGGCCTGGCTGGCGGCTGATTGAGTAGTAAACTAAGCGTGCAGTAGCCCTCCCATGAGGGTCATGGGCCCATAACCACTTGTCATCACAGGCCCGAGCAGGTATAAATATAGAAACAATAGCAGCAGCAAGTTCAGCACCGAAACAATGAGTTAACATGTTCAAATTCCAAGTATTAGCAGAGATGAGCTCGCTTACATTAAGAGAGGCAAGCGGCACCTAAACATTAACATAAGTAGGCATAAAATGTAAGGGAGTATAGAACAACCAGGGATCCATCAACACATTTGTGGTGCTGCCATTACCTATGTATCTCTTCAGCCCAATCTTGAGCTCCTGCATAGTATTTAAAACCATACGCCATGGCCACGAAAGATGATTATGTTTTCCTGTGGGAGTTGGGATCCATGGGTGTGACGACCCATATTTACTAAGAATCAATTTAACCCATGGAGAATTTTCTTTATTCAGAACACGAAGAACCAACTTAGCTTGTAAGGCAGTCCTAATCATCCTAGTGTTTTTTATACCCAGGCCACCTTGGGATTTTGGCAATTGGACTGTGTTCCAATTTAGTAAGTGGAGACCCCTCCTGCCCTCATGTTTCGATCACAAAAATCCCCTTGCTAATTTTTCCAAAGAGTCTAAGACAACACCCGATATATAGGAGACACCCAATGAATGGTTGGGCATAGAGTTTAACACTGACTTAATTAACACCGTTTTTCCTGCCATGTTGAGGTATTTAGATCTCCAACTAGAAATTTTACATGCCATCTTATCAATCAGTAGTCTTTGCCTGGCCATCGGAATGTATTTATATGACACTAAAGTCCCCAAGTACTTAAAAGGAAAGGACCCTAAGTTTATACCAAGTTTGTTTTGTATGGCTGTTTTCCTTCTGTTGCTCAACTTAGGGGCAAGAAGACTTCAGACTTAACAGGGTCAACTATTTGGTTGGTAAATAGATAGTATAAATTTATAATTCTTTTGATCTCAATACAGTTTTTAACTGTTGCAGCTACACATATGATTAGATCATCAGCATATAAAAGGTGACTAATGGAGAAAGATCGAATGGTGTAAGGGATTAGGGCATTTTTATCCTGAAATGATGATAGTATCAGACCCATTTATAATATACCATCCATCACATAAATTTTAGTAGCTTTCCCGTAGACAGAGTGCATAGATTAATCAAACGCAGTATCATTTTAGAAGAGCACACCTTGTTGGAATGCTTCAAAATTTTGAAGTATTTAATTATTATATTATAATATTTTTTTGATGAATTATTTTATAAATAAATATTTAGCATCAAATTTTATCGAATAAAATATAATTTATTAAATGAAAAATATTATAAAATAACTATTTACTTCTATCTTCATTTTATTTTAATAAGTTTTCTTTCTTCTCTATTTTTTCTATTTTATTTGTAGTTACGACATATCTAACCAAACAATTTAAGAATTTTTCTAAGTCGAAAGAAAAAAAACTGTAATAAAATACATTTTGAAAAATGTTTTATTATAATTTTTAAAACGTCAAAATAATTTATAAATTTTCAAACAGGCACTTAGAAAATTTATAAATTTTCGACTCTGAGCAGGTGATTCCTCTGAAGACATGACAAGATATCGACAAAATAATATTTGAAAGCACCGGAAACATTTCATTCAATGCAATTCAAACTGTCTTAGATTCCACACATAGAACTCAATCACACTACAGATGGACAAAATACAAACGAACGACAGCAGCGTCACATAATTGAATTCTGACAAATAAGCATCTCAAACATAGAAGACAAGAATAAAATAGTCTGCACAGTGATCATGGGACATCGGCCTACAGTATCCAAACCAGCAAACTCCAGAGAGGGTAAGCCAAGAGAAGAATGATGCCAAGAGTGTTTGATATCCCATGGCTCTGAGTGAATGAGTTCCTGAAGCCACCTGTTGCCCGGATGTGCTCTTGAAGCAGGTAGCAGCCGATGATCAGGCATATAACGAGGCCAATCGCACCGTGGTAATCATCCCTGACTGTGTAGGCGAAAAATCCCGGAGCAACCATCAGGAGGAGCATCAGTGACCCAGGCAACTCCAGCCAATCTATATCACAAACAAAACTGGTAAGGATCTTGTTCATGTTATCATGTTGTACAGCATGACATATCTTTAAAATATGTGTCTATTCAACACAAATTATAATAGGAAAATAAGTATGCTGTTTTTTCATGGTTACCAAGTTTACTGCTTTAAGAAGATCATAAGCGATCAAAACTCAGAATGTTGAACAATTGTTTATTCTCCAAACAGATCAGCAAAAGATATCCAGCATTATGTTCCAATCTAGATAAATTCACATCAATCTACAAGTATATTGCACATCTTGCATAAACTAGATTTATGAACATAAACTTGGACGTTTCCATTAAGAATTAATGATTTCAATTGAAAGGTCCAACTAATGGAAAGGGCGGAAATGCTGTCAGTTTTCAGTATTAAACAAGTTCCAGATTTTTTGCAGCTTATATGAAAGCAACAAATAGAATTTGCCAATACTAAAAACGCTATATGTTATAAAATTATAGGTATTTATTGTAAAGAGAGCTCTCTGAAATGACATCCAGGAATGTTATCATAATATTCGAGTTGCTGTAAACAACTAACAGAAAAGAATACTAAATAATTTAATCAAATTTTAGTTGGATATTTTCCTGATACTTCAACTGCATGCATATCAAGAACTTTAAGGATTAGCCAATTTGTGATGATTTCTACTGGTTAATCAAGGAACAGGTTGCAAGTCCACTTAGTTAGATACACTTGAAAATCAAACTACAGAAACAGATACAGCTGCACATCCAAGCACAAATATTTAAACATGGCAGCAGGACATACATAACACCTTCACACACATGCATGAGGATTATCCATGAGCTCAAGCATGATTCTTTGTAGGTGATGTTATGCATGATATGCCCATGAATTAGCTCGCATCGAGCTCTATCAAGTTCGGAAATTATACCTGGAAAATGGCGAGGAACGAAGAGGCGTAGGATAACAGCAATGAATGAAATCCATAACCCAATTTCTCCCCTGCAAAGCAAAGAAGAAAACATTATATTGTAACAAATTATTATGATTGAAGACCAGTTTATTTCTTGAAACAAAAACTCTTCCTCAACCTCAAAAATTGATCACTAGATATGTTAAGACAGTTGAAAATTGTAGTGAAAGAAAACTTTTTCCATTTAGGGGTAGTTTGGTTTGACGTAATTGTAAATCCGGAATGTAAATAGTTGTAGTTAAAAATTCTGATATGATTTATATTTACGGGAGTTACTTTTCCTGAGTTTGGACAGATGTAAATGAAATTTGAAAAACGAATTACGTTGTTTGGTTGAGATTAAAAATTTGATGTAAGTGTTTATTTAAAATAAAATAAAATATTATTATATATTAATAAATCAATAATTAAGTGAAATATAAGTGAAATTTATTTTTTTATTATTTTTTCTTCTTTTATTTTTATTTTTTTATTTTTAATATAATTGCAATTATATGTAAATGATTTTACTGCACAATTTTCAATGTTATAAATGGAGTTACATGCTGTAGTTACCTTTACAGCTGACCAAACAGGAATTCTACTTTTACAGTATTTGCTTTTACTTGTAAATGCATTTACAGCAAAACAAACAAGCCCTTAGACAACATAAAATATTGAAGCAATTATTATTCTGCTTATAATATAAATATAAAGATGATTTTTTCTGTCGATTTGAATTTTTAAGATTTTTAGTCCAAATTCTGTATCGAAATGCTTAAGACTCATAGTGGATTGCAGAACACCTTCTTCTAACAATCAACTGCGAAATAATTACCTCAACACATTAAAGATGACAGATGGTATGCTCAAGAAGATATATGGGACCAAAAGTGAGGTCAATATGTTCGTTCTCCAATTTGTTTTGTCGAGCACCAACAGATATCTGCAACACCAGCAAACAAAAGAAACAGAAGAGTTGATTAAAGTGACAATATTATGAAGCATTTGACAAGATACAGAAGCAATTAAAACCGATACTTGGGCACTTTATTCCATGTCCCTTGATAAAGTTACTTTTTTTTTTGGCTGCTCACAAGATCCATCCTTTAAAACTTATTAGAAAAATCTCCCGAACAATGAACAAATGGCAGTCAGAAAGAAGAGAGCAAAAAGGAAGGATGAGACCGTGAATTAAGAAGCGAGCTCACTCACATGGCGGCGATGAAGGCGAGGTACCGGAGGAAGGTGGTGCCGAAGCTCAAGCCGCCGCCGAGCACCAAGGCATGATTCGCCAGCTTCCTCGCGGCCACGCCGAGGTCCTTGAGGTCGGCATCGATCAGCTGCTGCATCGCCGCTTCGCCGGCGGCGTCCGTCTTCATCCTGAGATACCCAGATTTCGCCATTTCCGAAGTATGAGGAGGAAGAAGAAGAAGAAGAAGAAGAAGAAGAATAAGAAGAAGAAAGCAGTAGCAAAATAATGACGCTTTTGGAATTGAACCACTATTAAGTAGATATGCTATGCGTATGATTGAGCAAGTAATGGAGAAGATGACTAAAAAAAAAAATAAAAAATAAATTGGTTGGCAAATAGTTAGCGGGTTTGTGCCCCGGGTTGAAAGATCGTGCGCTAGTAGTCCCGAGATCGAGCTCTGGGGTCTCTAATTTGGACAGGATTTAATTTTTATCGCTTCCGTCCGAACACCGAATTAGTCGGATGTCAGTAATCCTGGATTTATCGATGAGTCTCGGATCGTGATCGAAAAAAAAAATTATAAAAAATGGAGAAGAGGACAAAAATAATAAGATTGATTGATGACTTCGTAGCTGTGCATTAAGCTTGAGAGCGATAGATCGTTGGTCCACGTGGCTAATGGATAACTACGATCATACGTGGCGCACGTGGAGTGGCCCCTAGAAGCGGGGCCCGGTTTACTCGCTCTTACCGCGTCGGCGGGTCCTCTATTGTTTGTTAAATGGGCTCCAAAGGCTGAATTAGTTTAGCCCATTTTCTCGAATGGATTTAGCCCATTTATAAATAAGTCCCTAATGGGCCACACCGTTGGGCTGGAATAGGCCCATGTAGGGCAATGATCATGCTGTGGTTCCCTTCTTCTATCTCTATCGACCTCGTGGCCGTCGCTCGAGAAGACGACTTCGGACTGCGCATTTCGCCGAACGTGTTGCAGGCATTGCGTCCTCCTCAGAATCGCGTTTCATCGCTCTGAGAGTTCATCGGCGTGACGGCGCTCGCTCGATCCATTGACGGTGAGTCTCCGGAAGGATATGACTATAGGTTTGATTGGCCGGAGCTCTAACCTTCGTTCCTGTCGATGCAGCTGCGATTTCCCCCGCCTCTGCGTGCGCCGCCGACATCGGAGAAGACGACCGCGCCCGTGATACGTCTCCTTCATCTTCCGGTGACCATCCGTTGCTTGATTAGTTATTCCGTCGTTGTATTTACCCGTCCGCTTATACGTATCATTGCCGGACGCGCACGGCGCCTCCCTTTGCACTCATAGAGATTAGATTCGGCTAGCCGGGTATTGATTCTTGTCCCATTGTGGCATCTTCTATTTCCCTTTGACGCCTACGCTATCAGCCCCTTGAGGGACGCTTGAGCGCACGCGATTTTAATTCCATCATCTTCTGGTAAGTGTGAGACGACCCGCATTACACCATTCCCTCTCACCGTACCTAATGCTCTATTCATTGTTGTCGCAGCACCTGTCTCCGTGGCGCCATCACCGGAAGCTTGTTCTGCTGCTAGAGCCATTGAAGGCCATTGGAACAGAGGGAGACAACCAGGACACAGCCAAATCCCTTTGGTGAGCACTTGTGGCCAGCTTTCTTATTTTAGGTTATGATGGGAATAATCAGTGAATTGATGTTTAATTATGGATGTTAATGTGATCGTTATAATTGGAGCTAATTATAGAGTTAGTTTTATTTTGAACTGGTAGAGTTTGATTTGAAATAGTGAAATGTCTTAACAACCCCTTGTCGTGTCCCGGCGTCGGGTTCGGGCGTGACACTATGGCTTGGCAAGTTTCCAGCTGGAGACATTTATCCATCTCGATCACAAGATTGAGCTGACAGGAACTAAAATTTTAAGAAAAATAAAATTGGTTAAGCGCCGGATGATTCTCAGGGAAACCATTCAATATTTTTATATTTTTAGTTTTATTCATTTGTTGCTGAAAGTAGAGAGTGGAAAAGTTAGGGCTTCCGCAGTGCACAAATATTTGATCTAGTGGTATGAAAATCATTTAGTTCAGCCATATGTCAAAGCTTGATCTCTTCAGGAATCTTATGAATTTGTAAGCTACGATGACCTAGTTCTGTTTCTGTTAAGTCTATTATGATTTCTTATGGTTTAACTTATTCTGTCCAACCCATGCCTTCTTCTTTTCATTTGACTGTCAATATGTTAGGTTCCTAGTTTTTTACCTGACTGCTTTTTTATTGAACATGAATTCCATCAATTGTCTTTCAGCTTCATGGAACAGGATGATCTTGGCAAAGACTGGGATTATGTGTTTACATATGCCTCAGGTGGCCTCGAAAAATATTCAAGATCGTTCTCTTTGCCATGCACAGTTGTCAGATACAGATGGATATGTATCCAGTCCATTTGTCATTAGAGGTCATGATGCAAGGAGGAGGTTTGACAATGAATCTGGGACTATTTTGATTGTTTCTTTCTAGCCTAAGCAAATATGCCGGCCATTGGGTTCTTGAATAGATTTAATTTTATTCATGAATAGAACTTTTCATCTTGTCCTTGTTCTAACTAAGGAAATCCTTTGGAGTCCATTTATATTTTTCAAGTCTCAAGGGACATTAACATGTATGTTACCTGTAGGTGCCAATATTACAATCTTCACAAAAAGCTTGTTCCTTACATGGAGGCTTTGTCTTCTCAGAAGTCAATACTGAGAAGGAGACATGACTTAGTCAATAGAGATAAAGATCAGGATGATGTGTTGATCATTCTCCAACACCCTCCAGTGTATACATTGGGGACAGCGAGTCTAGAAAAATACTTGAATTTTGATTTACAAGATGCCCCATATGATGTTTATCGGACTGAACGTGGTGGAGAAGTTACATATCATGGACCTGGACAGGTCATATTTTGAATGTTGCATTGTCTTGGAATTTATCTTTTGGGGTCTCTAAAGTTGTTATATTTTGCATGCTGTATAAAATATATTATTGCAATAGTTCTGTAGTAGTAATCTGTGTTATTTTTATTCTATTCGGCAATTGCTATGTTTGTCTCAATTATTTGTCCTTTCGATCTCTCTACATTACAACACAGTAGTAGTATTCTAACCCTTCCAGAACACATGTTATCTAATAATGCTTTTCTTCTCTTCATGTATTTTCTTTTGTGCCTCATTGAATAAATCAAGTTATCTAGAAACATGGAAGGAAAAGAAAACTAATTAAAACATAAGCATAAAAGATAAACAAGTGATTTTACATCTTGAAGTTGATTATGTTCTGTTCTCTTTGTTTTATATTTGTATGTTGCTTTACTGTAGCTCGTTATGTACCCTATTCTCAATTTGCGGCATCACAAAATGGATCTACATTGGTACCTTAGATCCCTTGAAGAGGTGGTCATTAGGACACTTTCGTCGGCCTTTTCTATCAAGGCATCAAGGATTGAGGGTTTGACTGGAGTTTGGGTTGGTATGTTCCTTCCCACTCAATTTTTTGTTCATTCTTTTTTTTTTTTGTATTCTTTCTTTACCTTATAAGCAATAGCTAGGGACAAATTTAGAAACGCCTTCATGCATTCGCAACTTATGTGATTAAGAATAACTTTCAAAATTCGTATAAGATGCATAAATGAGATATCCATTTGTTACTTCAAATATTTTCTTTCACTGGTACATACTGTAATCTTCTTCGTCGAAGAAGGTTGCCCAAAAGTGCTTTCCGAGATAAACAAAAAATTTGCTACTATGTTTCCTTTATTTATTTTTCTTCTCTGTTGCAGGAAATCAAAAGATTGCAGCAATAGGCATTCGGGTATCACGGTGGATAACATATCATGGAGTGGCTATAAATGTCACCACTGATTTATCTCCGTTTCAGCATATTGTGCCTTGTGGCATACGGGACAAGGAAGTCGGCAGCCTTAAGGAGCTATTATGTTGGAATAAAGAAGATTCTGATTTAATTGACTTGACTCATCAATCATTGATCAAAGAGTTCTCCGAAGTCTTCCAACTGTCTCTTCAATGCATTCCAGTCTGTGAATTGGAAATACTTTAACCAATAAAATGAGGATTTTCAGATCGAGAAAAACTTGATACTTATAAGTGAATCGGGAAGCTTTTGCCTATCGAGAGATTCTCGTTCTACTGGTTAAATCATTTCCTGAGTTATGGACAATCTCACGGTGAAATCCCGAACCAAGTAAAATTGCTGTATGAATTCCCAGGGCAGACGAAGTTGCAACAGCAGACAAGAAGCTCTGCCACTTGTTTGATTAAATACCCAGTAATGGTGTATCCATGATCAAATAATCATATGCTTGTTACACTGGTTAAACTGGTTAAATCATTTCCTGAGTTATGGACGATCTCACGGTGAAATCCCGAACCAAGTAAAATTGTTGTATGAATTCCCAGGGCAGACGAAGTTGCAACAGCAGATAAGAAGCTCTGCCACTTGTTTGATTAAATACCCAGCAATGGTGTATCCATGATCAAATAATCATATGCTTGTTCCGCCTCCAGCATACTCTAGCAATTTTATATGGTCTCTTCAGAAATGTGTTAACAAAACTTATGGACAATTGGAGACGCACTTAATCTATGAGTGCGAATTTTTATAGCCATAGTTTAATTGATTTAACAGCTTTTTGCGGCATATTACAAACATGTATCTTGTCATTTAAATCGCGAGGATTCTATCAAAAAAAAAATATTTTTGACGGTTAACATATTTGTTTTTTATGATTTCTTCCTGGGAAAAAATTCACAGGACTCGTTTATATCTAATGTAATATAATGTTATGTTTTGCAGTTTTTCGTAACTTTGAAGGTGATTTTTCTAAATAAATTGAAAATATAGAATGATCATTAATCTTGTCAAATTTAAAGCTCAAACTTGGTTACTGGTCACTGGAGATTACTATAATTTTTATCACTTATTTGGAATTTCGTTATTAAACAGTGTTATGGGGCTCATTTGATTTTTTGTTTATTGCCGTAACAGTTTCTCCTGACTCTTTATTTTCTTTTAATGCGTAGAAACTCAAAACTCTTTCTTCTAATAAGTAGAAACTCAAACTCCAAACTTCGTGCTTACTACTCTATTTCGATCACTCTGTTCTAAACTAGCATATAACTAACTCGATTTGAGAGGATAAAGTACTTCTACCAAAAAAATAAGGTCGATACTTGTTTAACTAATTTTATTTGGATGATATAATTAAAAAAATTATAATTTTGTTGAACGAATATATTTTTTTTAGTAATACACGGGGCTAAAAGCCCAATCCTACTACTACACTAGCTTGTGGAGCGGGTGCTAACAGTTGTATTGCTCGCTTCCTCTTCAATGCGCCTTAATAAATCTTGGGGGCAGAACAGAAGTCGATTTAGTCCGAGGGGACTTACGAGCGCACTGTAACGCCCTAAGAGTTTGGCCCGTACATGCGTCGATGCTCGTCGCATGCCTTGGTGAGACGGAGGATGTAGGTAGTGACTCAGGCAGTCACAATGAGGGAAAATGTCTAAGCGGTGAAAATATGTTCGTCGCTCAAGCGTGCGTCGCCGTTTCCATGGGCGCGCCCCATGGAGAGACCCGAGAGAACATTTATGAGGAGGTCTTGATAGCTAGGCAAGCTTAAAAGCACGCCCAAGTAGTCACTATACGTCAAGAAGCCCCTTAACTAGTCAAAAAATGACTTAGCCAAAAATGGGTCTGGCGCATGGGCGCGGCCCCTGCATTCGGATGGGCGCGCCCATGAAAAATGGCCCGTTTCGACAGGCATGCCCAGGCAGAGCAGCAGACACCAGAATTGTGGGGAATTGACCAAAGTTGAATTTGGGAGTTGCTGGACGGTTGGGAGAGATTCAGAACTCAAGATATGGTTATTTGGAGTAAAGGTAGTTACCATAACTACCCATGACTAGTATATATACCCTTGCATAGTTAGAGCCATAGGGAGTACTTGCCTTGAGCAAATTCATTGGTTTCTGGACAGAATCAAAGGGGATTTTGGGCTGCACAGTTTGAGTACTCATTTCCTTATCTTCTAACCTCTTCTCCTCAAGTTTTTGGGTGAAAACTTGATTGCTATCAACATGGTCCGTTTTGGCTAAGTGTTGGCCAAAACAGTGAAGGGAACAAGGGCTGCTTGGGGTTCTTTTGGTAAAGAATTTCAAGGTCGCGCGCAGGCAAAATTTTTGTTGCGTAACATTTGGTATCAGAGCTGCGTTGATGGCGGAGAACCCTTTCGTTGTTGAGTACAGGCGCGTACCAACAGAGGAAAAAGTTCTTGAGGAAGAGATGAAGAAACCATGGGCGTCATTGGTTGATGAATCCGTGGTTGAGGAAAGAACTCTTCAAGTGGCTGAGCATGTGCGCGAGTTGCAGGCATCCGTTCGGGATTTGGAGGAACGTTTGCTGAGACTTGGTGGTCTTAGTGGGCGTTTAGAAAATCTGGAGCACCAACTTCGTTTGGCATTGGCCAAGGAGAGTGTGCGGCTGGATAAGAACTTACAAACAAAGCGACTTCAGTGGAGAAGTCCCTTTCATTTCTGCAAACGATACTCTTGGACATCACTGCAAGAAATGAAGGAAAGGACGTGGAAAAGGCAGAATTCCCAAATCCTACTCCATCAAGTTCTAGTCGGCTGTTGGACAAAGTTGTGAAGTCTAAAAAGAACGATCCGAGGTCGGTCCGTTGCTTCGTTTGTGGAGGACCTCACTTTAAGAGAGAGTGTCCATAAAGCAAGGAGGAGGAGAAGCACTTAGGGAAAAGGAAGATGTTCCCTAAAGATGACTAGAAGTTTGTGGTGTCATAGGCCTTGCGCCTAGTTATCTTGTTAAGTGTTGTATTTTCAGTTCTACTATGTTGTAGTAGTGTTTGGTTCGGATTGGCGAGTGTATGCCAATGTGTTTGTAAATGTAAACTTTGTGCTTGTACTTTGTCTTTGATTATCGAACAATGTGTAATTTGTTGTGAATCAATGAAAAGTGTTGCTTGTTGTGAAAACCTCCGTTTACATGGACTGTGATAGTCTAATGAACCATTCAAAAATCTGAAAACAACATAACCCCAAAGATGGGGAAAACATGGAATGTTTGTGGGGTTAACATGTGTATTCGACACTAAATAGAACGTGTAAGTTCTGTTGAGATAGCGTCGACGTTAACCCAAAAATATTGACGTTTGGATGAAGGGAAGATTCAAGCCATGTGGTGATGCATAGGTCAATATTGAGGTAAGCGGTGGCAGAGGGGAAGCCTTGGATACAAGTGCTGGAACCAGCCCCGTTTTGGCACAAAATGTTGTTGTTTTAAAGGGAAAGTCGTTGGACTATGGAGACGCCGACGCAATTACCCGAAACAACTTAGTTTTGGCCAAAAATAGAGGATGCTCTGTTTGGACATCCATAGGATAAATGGATGACCAGAGTTGTGAGATTTTGGACCTCAAACATGACCAAACATTGACGCTTTGGTGAGACGTCAATACGTCGATATAGAACGTCGACATATGGATAGATTATCGTACAAAAGGTGAATGATAGGGATGCATTCACTAAGATTAAAGATCAGAGGATCTAATCAAAATTCTGGGAAAGACATGGATGTCTAAGGGTAGGAGTGGCACGCCTAACCCAACTTGGTTTCAAAATTTTATCGTCGGTCTATCGTACTATCCAGGATCATGCATACAGACTTGCATAACGTCGATGTAAGGTCGACATACTTGAGGTGGCAGCGAATGCACTTCAAATTGTTGGATTATGGAATCCATTTTCCTTGAAAGGAAAACAAGGGGGAAGACACATCTCCGTGACCGTTCGTTGAGGCGTCGGATCAAAACAAAGGATGTTAGACATACATCCAGAATCAAGTGAGGGTGACACTTGATCTCAAATTCTATTACTTAGAGAAAAACGAATGTGTATAAACATTCTTGGTCGATTTGTCGGGGCATTTGGCCATTGTCGGATAATATTCGGAAATCTTATGTGATGCCTTAAGCTTTCTCTATCCGGGGTAGGTCGATGGTGAAACCTTATCCAAAATCGAAATTAAAATGGGTTGTCCGCAAGAGAAGTCGAGAACTTTCAGGACAAGTCCAAAGTTAACTTATGTTAACAAAATGGGTCTTCTTGTTGGGGCATTTGACCTTGTTTATTGGAAGATGAACTAAACTCGCTAAAGGAAATTTGGCACTTAGTTGACGCTTGTCGACTAAACTAGGATGTCTTGGGTGACATTCCTAAAACTTGTGAAACGTGAGAGGTCGACTAAAATAAGTTCAAAGGACATGAAAGTCTATCGAACTTAAGTTGACAAAAAGGCTAGGATGATCTTAGTCTTGCCTTGTGATAACTTGGTAACTTGGGGTGTCGGAAGGCCTCCCGGATCTCGACGGTGTGTAGATCCAAAGCCTCGATCTTGCGAGGTCACTAAGGCATGTAGCCTTAATTTGGGATGGTGGGGCATCCCTAGTCTAAAAGAACTTAGACTTAAACTTATGATGTTGGGGCATCCTTGATCTAAAATAATTAGACCTAAACCTGGGATGTTGGGGCATCCTTGGTCTAAAGAAATTAGACCTAAACTTGGTCTGTAGGACATCATTGTGAATGGTGTACCGTTTCAAGGAGAACCCCCTTGAATTAAAGGATCGCCAAGGAATGAAGCCTTAACTTGGATGTCGTGGGATACATCTGTTATCTTAATTGATCGACTTCAGTCCATGGGCATTGTCGTGGACAGTGCACCTTTTTAGAGGAGAATCTCTTTGGAATCGACGGATCGATAAGGTGTAAACCTTTAAAACTTGTGGTGTGAGTATTGTTGGTCTGAATAAAGACTAACTTAGAAAGACTTGGGGGTCTTGAACTCAGAAGGTCGAAAGAGCCTTCCTGGGATTCCATGGAGAAGGAATGCCCGAACTTTTCAAACAAGAGTTGATAAAGTAAGTCGCTTGGAAGATAGCGTCTTGTGGACATTTTAGGGAGTGTCCGAAGCCAAACGATGAAGTATGGCTTATGCATTCGAGTAATGCAAACCAAGAGCGGGCTAGTATGTGTTTTCGTTGTGGGATAATGAAAATAGTCATCCGAATCAAACTTAAAGTTTGAAGGCAAAGTTGAAAGATACTTAAGCCGATGGTTGGAAATAATTTGTAAAGTAGGAGAACTATTGAAGCTCTCGAACCTAAATGACTTAGTAAAGTCAAAGGTCTATGGTGAAGGACTTAGGTAAATTATAAAGGATGGCAAAGACATTGCCGAGGACGACAATGATTCGAGTGGGGGAGAGTTGTAACGCCCTAAGAGTTTGGTCCGTACATGCGTTGATGCTCGTCGCGTGCCTTGGTGAGACGGAGGATGTAGGCAGTGACTAAGGCAGTCACAATGAGGGAAAATGTCTAAGTGGTGAAAACATGTCCGTGGCCCAGGCGTGCGTCGCCGTTTCTATAGGCGCGCCCCATGAAAAATACCCAAAAGATGAGAGACCCGAGATGACCTTTATGAGGATGTCTTAATAGCTAGGCAAGCTTAACAGCACGCCCAAGTAGTCACTATACGTCAAGAAGCCCCTTAGCTAGTCAGAAAATGACTTAGCCAAAAATGGGTCTGGCGCATGGGCGCGGCCCCTGCATTCGGACGGGCGCGCCCATGAAAAATGGCCCGTTCCGACAGGCGCACCTAGGCAGAGCAACAGACACCAGAATTGTGGGGAATTGACCAAAGTTGACATTTGGAAGTTGCTGGACAATTGGGAGAGATTCAGAGCTGAAGATATAGTTATTTGGAGTAAAGGTAGTTACCATAACTACCCATGACTAGTATATATATCCCTGCAGAGTTGGAGCCATAGGGAGTGCTTGCCTTGAGCAAATTCATTGGTTTCTGGACAGAATCAAAGGGGATTACGGGCTGCACAGTTTGAGTACTCATTTCCTTATCTTCTAACCTCTTCTTCTCAAGTTTCTGGGTGGAAACTTGACCGCTATCAACAGTGTCCGTTTTGGCTAAGAGTTGGCCAAAACAGTGAAGGGAACAAGAGCTGCTTGGAGTTCTTTTGGTGAAGAATTCCAAGGCCGCGCGCAGGCAAAACTTTTGTTGCGTGACAACACGCTTGGCTATCCAATCTGCGCATTGGTTCTGTTCTCGCGGGGCATATTGAATGGTCACCTCTCATTGTTGCTGCAACATATCTCGTATGTCTAGAATCATACTTTGTTGAGAGCTTGTTTGTTCAACACCTTGCATTAGTTGGTGTAGAGCTTCTTGTGAATCCGTTTCCACAATTAGTCGTTGTATGCTTTGTTCCCATGCAATTTGTAGGCTTATTTTGATTCTCCATAATTCTACTACTATGTTGCAATACCAACTCCATAGAAGGAGCTCATTATCTAGTTTTCATTTGCATTATATATTTATATATTTGAATTATATATGAACAAAATTGGAGGTGTAATTTAAATATTTCTTTTCTCTTCGGGTAAGAATGAAGATAAATAAAGAAAATATTACTCTTTATTCCTCTTAATTAAAAATATAATCAAATAAAATTAATTAATTAATCTTCTTTTATCTTTTCCTTCTTTATCCTTCTTTTACCTCTAACTAAAGGCCGTTAGAGTATTAGTATCCTTGTTCATGCTCTAACTACTAGTATCCTTGTTCCTCGACCCTAATCAATTCTAGTGAAATTGCCTTAGATTTTGAATGACAGGTAATGAGTAAATGCAGCAAGAATATAAGATCCTTGTCGCTAACTTACATGTAAAGCTTTAGATTCTTCTCGCGAACTAACATGTACTACTCTACGCAATGCAAAAGCGATGTGAGCATTGACCACAACATCATCTTGAACACATATCGAATCCTTGTGAATCATCATTGTTGTTTCTTGTTAACAAATGAACAGAAAGAAAGAAAGAAAAAAAAAAGGAACCTGCAGCCGATGTGAACACTCAAACTACGGACTGCCGTACTCAATCCTCGGCCTCCTCGGCGCCACCACCGTCCGCCGCCGCCGCTGCTGCTGTTGCTGCTGCTGCTGCTGCTGTTGCTGTTGCTGGGTGTCGCAGACCTGCGTGCTGAATTTGCACCCGAACCTCCTCGTCAGCGACCCCCAACTCCCTGCCGCCGCCGCGGCGGCCACCACCGCCGCGGCGCCTCCGCGGTGATCAAACTTCTCCAACGCCTTCCTCATCCTCGAGCACTCCTTCTCCAATCCCATGACCCTGCTCCGCATGCTGTCCATGTCCAGCCTCAGCACCTGGTTCTCCCTCGCCGCAGCTCTCCACGTACCACCCTCCCTTCCTCTCCTCCCCCTCTCTGGAATTGCCATCGCCTCCTCCTCCTCCTCCTCCTCCTCCTCCTCCTCCTCGTCCTCCGCGTTCATCAGCGTCCCCGCGATCGCTCTCCGCAGCTGCAGCTGCTCGAAGAAGAGCACCTGCACCACCGCGCGCAGCGGCAGCCGCTCGTTCTGGGCGGCGTGGATGCACGCTTCCAGCGTCAGCTTCTGGCAGTCCATCACGCCGCACACCTTCTCCTTCTCCTCCTCCGTCAGCCTCGGATGCGCCTGCAAAAAATTTGCCGCCAAAAAAAAAAGATGCCTTTTTTAACGCTGCTGTCGAGATAACTTGAATTATCCGGCTCCATCGTTACTGTACCTTGAGGTAGACGTCCACGGCCCTGTAGAGGCCGTCGTCGAACACCCTCGCGCGATCCGGCAGCGCCAGCGCGAGGTCGCAGAACTTTTCCGGCTTCAGGTTGGCGTCCGACGCGATCTCCGAGAGGTAGCCGTCGACGAGCTTCCCGACGGCCAGCAACCTGCTGCTGTCATCGTCGCCTCCCGGCGGCTCCCCGACGCAGCGATCCTTCTCTTCGTCGTCGTCGTCGTCGTTGCCGTCGGTCGTCGCCGCGCCTCTCTGCTCCTCCTCGAGGCTCGCCAAGAAGTATCCGACGATCCTCCCGACGCAGTCAACGTCGTAGAGCGTCTCGACGAGGTACGAGTAGCTCGGCATCAGGAGGTCGTCGAGCGCGGCGCGGTCGAGCTGCGAGCCGATCTTCCTCTCCAGCGCCGTCCTCGAGTCCTCGGACGCGCGCAGGATGTTGACGGTCCGCAGGAGGCCGGAGAGCAAGCGGGTGGCGAGCAGGCCGGAGCTCTTCTCCTGGGGGAGGTTAGTGACGAGCGTCTCCAGTAGCTCCCGCTGCTCGTCCTGGGAAGGAAGCGGTGTGGCGGCGGCGTGGTGGCGGTTCGACCGCGAGAGCCCCGGGATAGAACGCTTGGCGTAGGAGATGAGGGAGCCCTCGATGAGCTCGGGGCGCAGATCTTTGGCTTTCATGGCGGAGATCACGCGCTTGTAGATGGAGAGACTGAGGGCAGTGAGGTCCTCGAACCAGGAATCGTGGAAACCGGAACCGGCAGAGTACCGGATCCCGCCCTTCGGCCGGGCACCACTGTCCATCCCATTCCAGAGTCCGGCGGCGGCATCGTTCGAGCTTCCCCTGGACTGGTCGGCCGCTCCGGCGACGACGGCAAGGGCCCCCTCGCTGCCGGCCTCCGGGATGGGCCAGCCGAAGAGGGAATTAAGATCCGTGCCGGAGGCGCGGGCTGCTATGGCGTCGACGCACCGTTGAACGAGTCCGAGATCCTCGGCGAGCGGAAGGAGATGCTCGCAGGATTTAAGGGCCCTCGCGGCGTCCCGGACGCTCCGGAGAACCGACTGGGCGAGGAAGCGCTCCGTCCGGGCCACAAGGTTGTCCTCGGCGAAGTCCTCCGTCATGTCAAGGTACTCGGCGGCGCAGCGAAGGGGAATGACGTTCGATGCCGTGAGCTCGATCTTGACGCCGTAGCAGAACTTGGCCGCTGCTTCGAAGGCCTCGACGCCGCCGGGGAACTCCGGGAGGCAAATCTGGGGAAAATCCTCCTCCTCATCCTCGTCTCCTGCCTCTGGTTCGTCGTCGATCTCTTCATCTCCTTCTCCAACATCGTTATCTTCTCTTCTTTGCGCTCGAGGATTTTGCTCTCGTTCTGTGATCAGATGGTGCACCCTTCTGCTTTTAGACATCAATGGAAACTGCGGAAACGCACATATGAATAATGATTGAAAAAAAGAAGCAAATTTAGAGATTAAACGATCTCCATCGCCAACAGCAGCAAACCTTGTGAAGATGGAAGCTCATCTCGCCAACTTCGATCACGACATCAGTAGGCAAACCAGTGGTGCAGAACCTAAAAATGGATGAACAAAAAATCTTTCCTTTAAACCTCAAAATGATCAAAGATTGCATTTTTTCAACAGTTACCAATCGAAACTATGGATTCCTACCACGCTTGACCTCTGGAGCTGAGCTTCTCGCCCGCCATTGTTTCTAGCTAATGCAAGTCCTCCAATGGAAAGCTCAGCAGCAGCAGCAGAGGCCTAATGGATTCGCCATTGCCGTTTGTGCTCAAGCTCAAGCTTTCTCTTTTCCAATGTTGTCAAGGCTCAAAGTCCTGCGGTCTGCTTGGAACTCAGCAAACAGTGGAGAGGGGAAGAAGAAGGAGAAGGTGGAAGAAAAGAAATGGTTGAATGCCAAAGGGAAGAGGGACAAATATGAGGTTTGATTGAGCTTTGAACAGTGAGCTTTACCTCAAAAGGGGTTAAAAGGTTCATTTTACTATTCCATTAGTTTACTAATTAACCTTGGGAGGATCTCACTCAAAGCAAAGCAAGAGAGGAAATCATGGAACAGAGCAGAGTTTAAAATTATTTGTAGTCTGTGTTCATCAATTTTGTGATATGTTAATTTACATCACAATTTCTTACTTGCTTGCCATCTACCTTTCTATTCCCTGATCTTTATGCTATTATAATCTAATCTGTTATGGCACTAACTTGCCTTTGAGCTTGTAGCATTTGTCCTACTCCATTGTGTTACCTTTGTTCATTCATGTCTCTTCTTTTGATCTCTTTTTTTTTATCCCATTGCTGGGTTTATTCTCTTGATGCAACCTTTGGCAGGCAATTCAGAGTTCATCAATGTTCATCCACCACCACCTGCAGCGCATTAAAGGGTCTGAGACTCAGAGAATACAGACACATTCAAATTGTAAGCAATTGGCAAGGTAATGTCTGTTGGCTCTCACAGTACTTTTTTCATGATATTTAATAATGTAGTGGCATAACTTGGCCTGTGAGACTGGTAACTACCCATGTATTTTATTTGGAAACGAACAGAACATGTTCTTTATACCTAATCACATCAAACTCTAGACTTGCTAATATTATGAATTGTGGGTGGAATCCTACATTGGTCCTACTTAATTAGTAGGATTATTTTATTCTTTTACTTCCTTTAAGGAGTACCAGCTTATTGCAATGCTACATTAGTATATAAAGTACAAATATTTCATAATTGCTGAAATTATTGATCTTGTAATATAACCACTGTGATTATGTTTTCTTTTTAGGCACACTAGTAGGAAAAACATTGACCAGAGAATAATTAAGCTAACAAATGAGACTATTGGGTACCCTACACTTTTAGTTTCACTCTTGGTTTGGTTAGAGTATAATACGGGGGATACGAGTTTATCCCCTAAATTATACCCAAACACTTAAGTTATATCCAAAAATTAGAGGGGCAGTTTTGTCATTAAAAAAAATTATACCCAACTTGGGTATAACATGGGTAAAAATAATATCTGCTATTTAGTAGGTATTAATTTATACCATCATTTTTTGGCAAGAAAGTACCTTATTATTTTTGTATCCAACCAAACATGAATGAGAATAAAAATGAGGTATAATTGTACCATGAGTATAACTATACTTATAACAGGTATAATAACATTTCATCCAAACACTTCCTTTGAGAATTAAGGTGGATTGCAAGTGGGTATCGGTCCATCGATTTAAAGGTTTTTGGTATAGATGTGATTTGCGATACCTCGAATAGAATCTAAATATGAATTTAATAAAACAAAACAATAATAGCCAACATGCCTTTCAGTGTTTGTTAGCTACTCCATTTGTGATTCTTGGAGTGACCATATCACATAGAAACAGCCTTACCTTGTTTTGATTAGCTGTATGTTGCTGTTGCTTATGAGTTACATTCATCATTTGTGGACGTATATGACATTTTGGACAGGAAGAGACGAAAAAGGGAAAAGGATTTCAGATGATACATATGATATTTTTCTATTGTGCTTGTACCCCCACATAATTCCATATACAAAAAAACAACCTTGCTTTTGAGATCTAAAGGATAACAATCTGCACAGTAAAATTGTGGGGTTTCTCTTCAATACTTTTCGAATAGAACTACTATGTACATTGAAGAAAGGGGAACTGTCTGTTACTTTGGTGGAATAAGGAACAGAGATAATGTGTCACTGATCCAATTCAGAGCATGAGATGGGTGGCTGAAAGGAGCATTTTCCAATTGGATGTACTACGGTTGGTGATTGTGGAACTGCAAAGTATCTGGCAAAAGTAAAGGCAGAAACTGCAAAAGAAAATGGATAAAGGTAACATGCCAATGAGTTGTAAGCTAAAGGTCAGCGAAAGTAAATTATCTGAGAGGATTGGAAACTCCACCTGCTCCTCATGTGGGTCTCTTGGTTCTGCAGAGGATCTCAAAAGGGATTATGAGGAAGACCAGGGACATCTTTTATGTCTTCAATAGTAGTATCTAGGGCAAGCAATAAATCAAGTCGTTCGTGAACGACTCATGACTTAGTCTATTTTGGGTCTTACTCGGCTCGTTTTTCTATATAAATAAGTCAAACTCGTAATTAATATTTGGTCTTTTTATTTAAACAGGCTTAGCTCGTCTATATCAAGTCTAACTTGTTAGCTTATAAGGTCAACTTATATAATTAATATATATTATAAATTTAAAAGTTTTAGGATATGAGCCAAATTTATTAATAATTTTGATTCAAAAAAATCAATGGTAATATCGAAAGAGATACAATAAGTCACTTTTATTCAAAATTATTATTAATTTTAGTGTGTTAGATATGTACAATGCTAAAATGCACAATATTTTCTTTTTAATATTATAAATATAAGTTAATATATATATATATATTATTATTATTATTAATTAATCAATATGGCTTAATAAGCTATTAAGTTAGGTCAGACTTCTCGAATTTAATAAATAAAGTAGGTCAAACTTAATTTTTAAGCTTATTATAAGTCTTTGGCCTAGTTTGTTTATTAAACTTTTTAAATAGGCATGACCTATTTAAGTGTTGGTCTAGCTCGGCTCGGCTCGTGTCCACCCCTAGTAATATCTAAAGACTGAACCCCATCTGAATTTTTTTTTTTTTTTGCAAGGCCTGGACTCATATTAGCCCATATCAGATCCATAAGGATTATCAAACACAAATTACCTACATAAATTAGGTGAATTCATTTACACTCCATGTTCACATGTGCATCTACTCATCAAATTAGATACGCTACTCTGAAAGACATCTTGCTTTAATATCATGTAAAATTAAATGTGTTACTATTGTCATTAAGAAAAAACATCTTTATATTTCATATTTTTAATACTACTGAATTAGCATCTAGAACTTCAAACTTTAATACTTGATAGAACAGTGCTTTAATCATCTTACTTTCTGTCAAATTAAAGCATTATTGTAATGCATAGTTGAGCTCTCTATGCATTCGAGATGGATCTGTGACAGCACTATTTAGAAATCACATCCTCTTAGTATACAGGAATATCAGCTAAGCATCTTTGCGATTCAGCTTCTTTATGCATGATTTGTGATTCTTGTCTTCATGGACAAATCCAGGAACAGAACTTTACATGGACTGGCCCGCAGTGTACTGTTACCCTTTGCAGTATGGAATCTGAAGAATTCTTACACCAACAATTGCTCCAGAGAAAAAAAATGGAATGCAAACAGGTAATGTGTCTCCTTCTGTTAAATAATTGAGACAGTCAAAAACGAGTGAGCCCTGCAGACTGGTTGGCTGGCTTGTGGGCACAGGTCGATGCTCACAGTGCAAGGGACGGACCCAGGACGAAAAATTAGGAGGGGCCAATACATATAAAAGTAAAATAAAAAATTTGGAAGGGGCCAAGGATTGAACCCTAAACTTTTACATAGTACTCAAAATCCCTTAATCACTACACCAAATAGATAGTTTTACTTTTTTTTAGCATTTATTTTATATATTGATTGTATCTACTAGTATATATTTATATATATACTTTCTATACCGAAAAGTTGGAGGGGCCGAGGCCCTTCCGCAGTCCGCCCCTGACAGTGCTGATGCCTCATGCAGCAAGACACCAAATTATAAAGGCAGGCAATTTGTTTACTGTTTCCACAGTCCCCACACGCCGTGCTGCTTTGCACAGTGCCGAATCTGTGCCCTGTTCTTCTTACCATATTCATTGTTTCTTCCCCCTAGAATTTTTTTCCCTGTACAAAAGTTTAGATTTACATTTTGATATCTCTTAATTGCAGGGATGTGAGTTACAAAGCTAAGGGTCCGTTTGGCTTAATTGATAAAAAATATCTGATAAGTACTAATGCTGATAAATATTTTAAGTGTTGATACTTATTTTAAAATATAAATAATTACATGTTTGAATAAAAGTGTTAATAATATTTTTTTTAAAATAAATATTGACTAATATACTTTTAAAGTTATATGATAATAATATTAAAAAAATATGAATAAAAAGATAATATAGTTACAATTATTTAATTTATATCATTTGTTACAATTATTTTAAGAATATTTGACTATATTATCTTAAATATATTGCATAAAAATAATTCATCATTATTATTTTTTTATTCAGTTAAACTTATTATCTTCATTAAAAATTATTGATTCTTATCGTTTATCATATTTTATCCAAACACACATTAGAACTAATTTATCAATTATTTTTTTAGCTCTCATCGTTACTTTTTAATTCATCCAAACACTCATAAGATTAATCTATCAAATCGACAAATTCTTAAAACTTCATAGAAACTTAAGTTCTAGAAGCCAAACAACACCATATAAAATTCTATATTTTATGAGCTAATGATTAATATATAAGATTCAATATGATAAAATTAAAATAAAATATGTTAAATCCATATAAGTATAATTTTATTATAACCTGAATCAATAACCTTATCGTATCCTTTGTACACTCGCATATGTAGCAAGGCATGAAATATAATTAAGTGTATTAAAGTATGCACATGCAATCACGAGTTGCTTTATTTTTCTTTCATCATTTTATTCTTATTCTTTATCCATGTATCACTCTTTATTTGAAATAATATTTATTTGACATATTTTCCTTTTCCTTTTTTATTTTTATTTTATTTTTTTCTTCTTTCTTCAGCAGGTTATGAACAACAATGGAAAAGAAGAGGAAGTGAAGTGAAGTCTTGTTGTTACAAAAAAGATGAGAAAAAAAGAGATTTTCGAATGAGAGAGCCCAAAAAAGGGCTTTTACATGTGGTTTGAATGAATTTTATGGTCCAATGGATAATTGCCAAGTGTTAGGGCCACTTTCTTGAGGGTATTACAATAAATTTCTGTAATTTATTTCACCCAATAAAATAGAACTTTAGTAATTATGATATACACGGTTGAATATCAAAATTGAAAGAAAATAGAATTAGTAATTGATCTTTGTTCCAACCTTTTTGTCATACAACCACAGTGAAATTAACATGTGCATCCGATTATATATAGTTCAATGGATAATAATTCCCACGGTTTTCAGTAGACGAATTATCAATTGAGTTTAATGCATTTGTTTAGCAAGCTTTGAACTAAAATTAGAGTAATTTTCGTCAACTACCATTCAACTTTAGTATTAGCTTAAATCTATTCTCTAACTTTGATTTGTAATATAAATACTCTTCAAATTTAAATTTGTAACCAAACTACACATTTTTAGGGAGTCATCTATATATATTACTATTTGTGCCATCTCATTTTTATATTTTAAAAATTATATTTTTTCTATCGCATTTTAATATACTAATTTTAAGTATCCGTGTGATCACGATCAGTCGATACTAATTTAACCATTCTATAATTAGTTTCAATAAAAAAATGATTTAACTTCCAATAACTAAATTATATCATGACCCGATTCGCTAAAAAGTAAAATTCAATTCAATCAAAACTTAGACAAACTCAATCAATTTAAATAATTATTTTTTGTGTATTATGGATTTGAATTTCAAAACTTATATTGCAAACACAATCAAGAAAAAATACTTTTATTTTAAACTATACACATAAAAATGCCAATAGTTTAATATATATTTTGAACTAATTATGCTATAATTTGATATTATTGATAAGTAATTCATAATTTGAAGTTTTAAATATTTTTGAAATTTTGATTGATTCTAAATTAATTTATATTTAATTTATATTTTGTTCTACCAAGATTTTTAATCATTAAATTTAATTTGTTTATCAATGGTATGGAAATATATTTTTTTTTAATATAAAAAATAAGATGATATAAATAATAATATAGGTGACTTTCTATAATAGGTAATGAGGTAATTGAGTTACCAACTTAAACTTTGAAGGGTATTTCTGTTATAATCGAAGTTAGAGGGGAAAATTACTCACTAAAATTACGATTAAACATGATTATAAAAATATTAAGTGAACTCATACAACCAAAATGAAAATTTGCATGCACGTCATATTATATAATCAAGGAATAATATCACCCACGATGTTCAATTTACAATTTTCTTATTGAGTTTAATGCATTTGGTTAGCAAGCATCAGAGCATCTTAAACTAAAATTATGAATGAATAATTTTAGTACAACACAATTAAGGAAAAAGTTAAATACATTAAAAGTAGTCTTCAAATATCACTCAACATAAATGCTTGCTAAGCAGATTTTCTTTCATTTTTCAATTTCTGTCCGACTGAACAATTTTACGTCTTAACAATTCAAAATAAAGAAAATGTGGAGTTTTTTTTTATCTAAAATTATTGATTTGAATATCTTAGCATGATATGTGTGAGGGAAAGCAATAGTATTGCCTGATCAATATGAGAACTTAAAAAAATAAGTGGCTATACTCATTTACATAGACTGAGATAAATAATGTAAAGTTAAATTTCGATTACGTGATTCATTTGAAGTTTGCACTCGAGAATTCAAGAAACGGCATTAGACGAATACAATGAACACCACAAACTCATGGACTAACATGTTCTCGCGTCACAAAATGAAGTTTGCAGAGGTACAAAGTTAAAACATCCATCATCTTGAAGATTGTAATGGAGGGTTTACTGAGGGGCTTGGGTTTCAGATGCGCTGCCATCAGCCTCCTCCGTTGATTTTTCCATTGCAGGCCTTTTCGGGGGAGGTTCGGCACTGACTGGCTTTACGGTAGCCCGCTTAACACCTCTGCCTACCACACCCAAGTGTGTTACAGCGCCATTTGTTGCGTCGGTAGAAATGGTCGGGGAATCAAAACCACCGCTCATGACTCCAATCTGTGAAGATGCAAGAGATGAAGCTCTGGGCATAGAGCCTTGTGGATTTTTCTCATCAGCGGTTGCCTTAGAAGTTGCCAAATTGGTATAGTCAGACAAGTTGGACAGTGGGACTGCTTGGAGCTCCATGTCTTCAAGCTACATTGACAAAGTGCAAACATTCCATGTCCATAATTTGTCAAGAGAAAACCTAATATAACTCATTGCGCAAAAAGTAAAATATTTTCTGGAAATACTCAATGAATGCAAATGTTGCAGGGACGTGATGGGAGATATTCAGCCATACCTTCTTCTCGAGCTCAGAAAGAATGTCACTAAAGATGTCAATCTCCGATGATTTAGAACTGGCTTCTGCAGTTGAAGCAATGCTATTTGTCTCAGCATCACCCTTGAGCCTTTGTAAGTGCGACTTACATAGAGAAATTGCCTTTTCACAGTATGGAATGGCCTCTTTAATCCTCGAGCCCAATTCTAGAACTAAACATATCCTGAAGTTACTGAAATCCTGTTAAGGAATCTGGAAAGAGAGTAATATCCATGACCTAGAAGTTTATTAGTTTCTTATCCCATTTCAATAAAAACAGTAACCAATCCACATGGAACACTATAGTAAAATAGGATACAGTTCCACAACCCGACGATGGTCTGGCTCCACCAGATGTTCTGCTATGGATAGAGCTTTCAGATAATCATTCAGAGATGTCTCAATCTCCTCTGCAAGTCATATATAGCAAAGTTGTTGAGCATTTGGTAATCTTGCAACTGGAATTCAAGCAAACGCAGATGCTAACCTCTCTCCATTGAAACTTCTGCTAAAGCAGAGTAGATTTTCACTTTCTCTATTGTATCAGTTGAGTTCTTTTCAACGATTACTCTTGCAATATCTAACATTTTCCAGGCAAGATCCAAATCAGATTCATCTTCATCTCCTTCCACCGCATCTTCATCATCCCCTTCATTTCCCTTGTCAGCATTAGCAGAACCACTAGTACCATCAGCATTCAAGTCCTTATTCTTATCAGAAGAGCCTTCTCCTGTAAAATAATAAGAGTTAGCAATCAAGCAGCTAATGGTAGAATAAGGAAAAGAAAAAACAGAAAGTAACTGTCTATGTCCAAAGAATCAATATCACTGGTGTACAATTATAAAGATGTTTTTTAATTCCATGTCACTGAAGCACGAATATGAAAGTGGTTAATGCATACAACTTCAGCTCAGAAATAACGTTTCAGGATAACAGGTGATGCTAAAAGTTCAGGCTGCCATGCAGTAAATATGTCATAATCGCATAAAATATGTATATTGCTATCTACATTTTTACATGTAGTTGATAGAAAATTTGATGTTATTTATACAGACTGATGTAAAAGTACTCCCTAAAAGAATCATCAAACACAAGGAACTAAGTATTTATGATATTTGAAATGTTATATACCAGTTTCCCAAAATAAATAACAAATAAATAGGAGCAAATAACTATAGCTATAGAAAAATGGTTTATGGTGCACCACAGGAAGCTTGTAGGGAATGTAAGAGAACGAAGGTAAGTACCTTTGAGCATATAGATCCTTCAAACTTGCAACTACTATTTTCTTGATATCTATAATCCTAAGCATGAATAGAGGAATTCACTTTTCAAGTAAAGGTGTGCTTCCAACCTTTTTTCAAATGTAATAGAAGTTTATTTAACCTTATAAATAAGGTAACTGAGTAAAAATGAACATATTAAAGTTCCTATTACAGCATTTCAATTTCAATCAAGGGCATTACAACTAGAGAATATTTAAAAAAATAAGCATCTCTCTTAATATTAAATCAAGGGCATCATTGTGCAGAGAAGTTGACTACAAAGAAGTATCTCAAATCTGGTTCACTCCAAATCAAAGGAAAAAGAAAGATGCTATGTCAGTTAAGTAACATAAATAAATACCATCTTCGATGTCCTCAGATACAATAGAAGAAGCATCATTAGAACCGCTAGCTGAAGCCTTTGATCCTCCATTTTCTTCAACAATTGAACTTTTTGACTTCTCACTATTTGTTGGAGTGCTCTTTGGAACATCACCGAGTGGAGATGCTTCTTCTTGAGCCTTGTATAACAGGGCATACCCGTATTTATAATATGACATAGCACATTCTTCAGCAAGTTCTCCAAAATTTGCAACCCTGGAATAAATGGTTTAAAAGGTCTTAACGTACACAACTTGGAAAACACAACATCTTTTTTGCTGCATAATAATAATAGCTTCATGTCGTGGTAACAAATAGTCAATTTACTTTCACGATACTATTTAAAATATTTTCTATGGTGATTTAGTATTTATCAAGAATTTAGGAAAAATAGCGAACTTCGAGATCTATTTCCATGGTTCAAAGGTAATGCAACAAATGCATGCTCACCGCATAGACACATGTTCATATTCAGACAACATCGCTAACGTAGAGGATAGTGAACCAACCTCATACAACTGACCACAAAATGGTTTAGACACGCCAGAGAGGTATATCTTGGCAAAGGAGCAATATTCCCAGGACAAGTGTTCATGAGTGAAAGGCGTGGGATATCTTTTCAAGGAATTTTTACAAATGAAAGAACAATGATGCATAGGAAAAAGAAGCACTTTTTTCCTCATGGTTCACCCAAATCCATATACAATTTCGTGCCGACTCCTATTCAACCAGCTCATACAACTTTATAGACATACAAAGTAACAAAGACATCTCAAGCAGTAAATTCTAAAGAATAACCAACTCTCTTAACAGAGGGTTTAGAACCAGAACCTGATTTCCAGGGCACGGCTGAGGCAATCCACAGCATCGACGAAGTCCCCGTCCTCGATCGCCTTGGAACCGCGCTCGAAGAGCTCGTCGGCGAGGGCGAGGGTGGTCTCAGGCTCCTCCTCCGCGTCCTCCTCCTCCTCCTCCCCTTCCGCGTTCGCCTCCGTTTCGCCGTCATTCGCGTCAGGATCCCCAGCTTTGGCCCCTTCGTCGGAGGTTAGGGTTCCGCCGTTGTCGGAGGGCGCGGGATGTGCTGCGGGAGCCTCGTCCGTCACCGGAGGAGCTTGATTCGTGGAAGCCATGGAGGAAGGCGAATCCATTCGAGCGTGGGCGCGCGCTTCGCAAAACCCTAAAAATGAGCTCGGAAAAGTGGAGAGAGAGAGCAACAGCGGTTTTGGCTTCAAATGAGGAGGCAAAGTAACGGGTACAAAGGACACGAGGGAATTAAACGGTGGGAGTGGGATCGCAAGTTGGGCCCCCATTTGTAATTGCTATTTGTGTTGGGCCTTCCCATAAATCAAGAGGTCTTGGGCCGCATAATGTAACTACGGGCCCAATTAAAAATCTAATTGGGAATTATTTTTTCAATATTTAAAATTATTAGTACTTGAATGAAAAGAAGAATATTGACTAACTTAGTGATCTAAAAATTAAATTTCAAACTATTAACTTGTCTCAATTGAATAACTATCCAATTACATCGACCATCTTTTTTTTCTAATTGAAGGTAATTTGATAATAATAATTATTGTGTGTTAATATCATTTATTTTATTTTTCTTGATCAAGATTTGCATTCAAAGTTATTAGTATTTGACTAATTCAGCATTTGAAAAGGTGCGACGAAGATAAATTCTAGCTTAGATGATCCTCTTGAAATTTTCATAATATAATCATGAGTAATTGTGCGTGTCAACCATTGTTAATTTATTTATTTTAATTTTATGTTCATATAGACAAACATCTTTGGAAAGAATGTTACCTTTGTAAACTTCCTCATGGTTTCAACTGAAAAACGGCCAGTACACGTAAATAAATTGGATATTCTTCAATTATACACAACATACTGCACATATATTGTTATGAATAATTAAAACTTAATTACCCTAAAATGGTAATTCAAACAAGGTCTGAAATGTTATATATATATATATATATATAGAGAGAGAGAGAGAGAGAGAGAGAGAGAGAGAGATTGCAATAGAGGTGTTATATATTTAAATAAATAATATAGTATTACTTTTTTATTAATGGTAACATATTAGATATTCGATAGATCTAATAATTTATAATAAATTATTTAAAAAAGAGAAGGTCTTATATTCATCATAAATTTAATATATTAATATAGACACGATAAAGAAACAAACCTCAATATATTAATTAAATCACTTATCAACTAAATCAATTAGATAATTTTATTATTTTGTTGATTTTATTATTTTGTTAATTTTATTTTATTTATTGACTATAATTATTGGTATATATGTATATATATATCAAAAAATTAAGAGTGGAATCAATATCACTCCACATTATTTGTGGGTCAGTCCTTGAATAACACGTGAAATTTCAGAAGAAGAACAATAAAAAAACGCAAAAGAAATTTTCTATACAATTTTTTATTATGTGATGTAGCTATAATATCAATCTACAACTTAGTTACTGTTCAAACTTAGCAAACAACAATATCTCCAAAGAAAAAAAAAGAGATATCTCCAAAGACCTTGCAAAAATGTTGGACTTATTCGAATTCAAGTTACACGCTCCGAATAAAAAACACGCCGAGAATAATTGAGCATTTAGATAAATCCTCATCACTTGTAGTTTTAGATGGTCCTACATGAATTGACTTGGCCTTCGTGTCATCCTACGAGACCCGTATCATGGATAAGAGGCTATATTTTTATTATATTAATTAAATAATTAATAATGGATCAAAGAATTCACGTCTACGACACGAAATGACATAATAATAATGCAGCAAATTGAATAATACATTAGTAATAACACACATATATATATATATATATATATATATATATATATAATACCCCAAGTTGAGTGACCCAGCACCAAGACACATGGCAATGTCTCATAGGACCCCAAAACCCACTCAAATAGCACTATAAAAACCCTCTTATGCTGGCCTTTTCTCTCTCCTCCGAAAATTGCCCTCTTTTCACATAGGTTGTATCACCATTTGAGCCATGTCTTCTCCATTGCAAGGCCATTGAAGCTGCACTTGTGCTGGAACAGGGCA